>NJDC01004541.1:0-44947 GCA_002245475.1 Calephelis virginiensis
TACCGATCGGTTTCAATTTTCTGTGGACATACATGATAAATCCGCCAAATCTTAGCTCGTGTAAATTGATATTTATCGAGATAGAGTTCTTAAAAATGTAACGAGTCTTTCCTTTTTGTTCAGTAAAAAGAAACGACGGGTTGCACTTCGGGAGTGCCGGCAGAAGTAAGAACTTAAATATTAACGTTGTCTGTTGTAATTTACGTTGTAATTTCTAATTATCAATTCTAAATAATTTTGCACGAATTGCTTTATCAGTATGAAAGTACTATCATTTATGTGGTAGAATACAATATTCATTTATTGTGCTATGGTACACATACATGACAATACGAACATTCGCGCAAGCGTCCTGCAACGTCTTACGAATTTTTGATCAGGTCACGTGTCTTGACACGAGTTTAGCAGTTTTTACCCATTCCAAAAAAATACGCAACGCCGCTATAGAAGTTTTCACGATACAGAAACGTATTTTAAGTGAAATTCAGTTTTTAGGTTATTCGTCAGTCACTGTCTGCGGTAGCGATCGGGGTGTTAAGTATTTTTATTGGTTAAAAAAAATACTTAATATAATAATAAAAATACCTTGAAAAAAATACAAAAAAGTAGTTCGTCGCTATAACATAGACCAGCCCCCCCCCCTTTAATAAGTGCCAACGATTTTCCATAATAAAAATTATTTTTTGTTTTATATTTAGCAAATTTTTTTATTTAATTTCTCGAAAACTGAATTTTTGCAAATTCAAATTTGGCAAATCGATTATGATTACCATGCAATACTACGTAGACACTACTAGACACTTACTACTACCTACTATACAAACTTGAAGACAGACACCCCCCCAACTTTATACCTGACGCTATAACGTCACTGCTTTCCATGGTCGTGTTCCGATTTTAAAAGTTGGGTAGCTTGTAATCTTACATAAGCAAGAGGATTCAAACCAAAGCCTCAGGTTTGCCTCGTCTGCTTATGGTGTTCCTATAATACAATATCCCATACCTCAACATATTGGCGAGCCACATGGCATTATACTCGACGCTGTCCTGTCGCTTCTTCAGCACCTTCTTGACTCCTATCCTGATAGCCTTAACCAATTGGTGCATCTTGGGCTCGTCGTCCACGTGGTCGGTGTGACGCAGCATCATAAACAATATGTAGGCTGGCAGTCCAGGGAGCAGGGTTACGGCGACACGAGGCTTAAGGTCTGTAAATCATTATACCAATACTACGATATGTACGAAAGTTGATGTGTACTTATAAAAGTAAATTTATCTATTATTCATGCCTGGCTGGAAGAGAGAGATAAGCACGCCAATGTAAATAAGATTTCTGAATAAAATTGTATATAGTATTTTGAGTGTACAACAGTAGAAAAGACTGAGAATATGGTACCAAGAACAGGTAAACCAATACGGAAGAATCATCACAAAACTACACTAGCTAGTCCTATCAAGTGACAAACGAACCGACCCCGGTATTTTGGTCTATTTACAAAAAAAATCAGTTTGCATGTGTTCTTCTAAGTATTTATTTATTTTGTTCTGATATTCCTGATCTGACAATTCCTAGGCTTCATACATTACGGTCACGTGACTCACCAGTGATCAGTTTCTTGATGATGATAGGTTCGTCCTGTTGCTTGTACTCGAACATGCCGAGATACTCGCGCTCTTTCTTACGTGAAACCGGTGCCATGTCCAGCGCCGATACATTCTGTGAGATAACACTTTCTGCAACAAAACAATAAATACGTTAATACGGTTATATCAATCTCATGTAGCGTATTTTTAAAACAGATTCATCTTGTGAGCAGTGTTGCCACACGTTGCGAATCTACAAGCACAGTCCTGATTTAGATGATACAGAACTGCGTCACAAGGAACTTAATTTTGTTCCGATTTTTAAGAAGCGCCAAAGTTCACCTAAAATTTAAATTCCTATAATCAGAACTCGATACCCGAACACGATAACTGGAATACCATGTATCTATTTGTAGTTGGATTTATTAAAATAAAATGGCTAGTGCATAAAGTGCAAATTAAAAAAAGATGTAGGAACTTATTTTTAAATATATCAAGTTCTTACTGTTTTGTTTTGTTTTAAATGTTGGGCGCGAAGGTTTTAATATGGAATAGCCTTATATAGGTGAATAAAATATAAATATCTCTAGACAAGTTACATAAATTGAATCTAGCTAAAGTAAGCAAATGATTTGCTTGTGTTAGGGGTGATACTTATACATACTCAGTGATACTTGTACATAGAAATACTTAAATAGATACCAGAATAAATTTAATAAACACCCAGACCCGGAAATGCAGACATTAAATATTCATCACACAAATGCCTGACCCCGTCGGGAATCGAACCCGAGCCTCGCTGTTGGTCAGTGTAATAAGGCGTGTACGCTAGCCCCTCGACCAACGAGGCAGTCAAATTATACGACTAATGAATGTATGCAATTTAAAGCCCTTTTTGTTATAAAATCACTGCCGTAAACAAAACTTTTAATATAGCTATCGTAAAAAACCTTCATGATGCATTCAAAGCGCTGGCCTACAAGCGACAAGTCCAAAAATGTGATTTTGAAGTTGTAATATTTCGGTGAGTTTTTAGGAGAGCAGAGTGATTATTTCATCTTTGATATTATAATTAGGGACTCATTCGATTTTTTTAAAAGAAGTAGTCAAACACCGTAATACTTCTGGCGCCTACAAACTGTATTACATATACTAAATACAAATATTTGAGAATTATCTACGTTTAAACGCCCGTGTATCTTTGCAATATATTAAAAGTTATAACACAAAAAACCCTTACCATTTCCTTCCAAAATCTCGTTGACGTCTTCTATACCCGCATCCTTTAACTTGCACACCAACAATCTGATTTGGTTTTTGTACCGACGACAGCTCTCCGATAGCTTATCCACTCGTTCCTGGTATAAACAATAGACGCATGTTATTACTAATTTTTAAGAAAGAATAAATCACATCGACTATAATAATACATAGAAACATATAAATAGATGCTGGAATAAATTTAATAAACACAACCAGACGCAAAAACACAGACATCGTGATGTGCATTACACAAATGTCTGCCTCCGTCTGGAATCAAACCCGGGTGGGAATGGGAGGTTGGTCGGTTTGTTAAACGAGTACGCTAATACGCGACCACCGATGAACTCGAACTTTTTTAATCAATAGCATTAAGTTTTAAGAGATTTAAAATATTTTGAAGTACCTGAATAGCTAAGCTCTCTGAAGCAAGACGTATTATCTCATTTTGTGCATATTCTTGTGTTTTGTTCTTTGGTTCTTGACTGAGATCTGCGCTCAATAGTCTGGAAGAAAAACAAAATGTATTAGTTGAGATTATATCGCATACAATAGAATCGAACTGATTTGGGATCATAGAAAAATAAATAAATGGTGTTTTTAGTGTGTCTCATACATACATACCAACAAGAGATTTATGCATTTATCGATTTTAAATATATTTCTAGTAAGAAACACTGGTACTTACTAGAAAGAACCACAACGACAGTATTAAATTTTATAACACCTGTGTTGCGAAATCGTTGCTTGTAGCTAACATATTTCCTTAATAAAATACTATCAAATTTTCTCAAAAGGACCTTTTAATACAACGACAAATATGCCATATAAGAGCTTTTAAATACATTTGAAAAATAACCTTAGAAAGCAAATTACAAGGACTGATTAAATTGCAAGGAATAATCCTGAGAGGTTTTATATTATATTTTTTTTGACTATTACATAAACATATAGTTTCACTGACAAGTAGTCCTGACAAAGCTCTTCGAATACAATGACAAGTAGACCAGACAAGAGACTAGAAGTACACTGACCAGTAGACCAGACAAGAGACTAGAAGTACACTGACCAGTAGACCAGACAAGAGACTAGAAATACAATGACAAGTAGACCAGACAATAGATTAGAAATACACTGACAAGTGGCCCTGACAAGGGTCTACGAATACACTGGTAAGTGGCCCTAATAAGGGCCTTTGATTAAACTAACAAGTAAACCAGGCAAAAGCCTAGGAATACACTGACAAGTGGCCCTGACAAGGACCTATAAATACACTGACAAGTGGCTCTGACAAGGGCATATAAATACACTGACAAGTGGCTCTGACAAGAGCTTATAAAAACACTGACAAATGGTCCTGACAAGGACCTATAAGTACACTGACAATTGGCCTTGACAAGGACCTACAAATACATCGACAAGTGGCTCTGACAAGAGCCTATGAAAACACTGACAAAAGGTCCTGATAACGACCTTTATACACGTTAACAAATGTCCAAGACTAAGGCCTTTGACATCACTGGCAAGTAGACCTGATACAAGCTTAAATTATACTGGCAAGTGGCCCTTTCAAAAGCCTTTTAATACACTGACAAGTGGCCCTGAAAAGGACCTGACAAGGATTAAAGGTCATTGATTGTACTGACATGTAGCCCTGACAAGGACTTATTAACACTGACAAGTGACCTTGATAAGGGCCTATGAATACATTGACAAGCAACCCTGGCACATGTTTTTTAAAGAGCCTATGAATACACTTACAAGTAGATCAGATAAAAGACTATGAATACTGACAAGCGGCGCTGATAAGGCCCTAAGAATATACTGATAAGTGGTCCTGACTAAAGTCGATGTATATGCTGACAAGTGGTGTAGACATGTCTTACGAATACGCTGACAGGTGACTCCGAAAAGCCTTGAAAAAAGCTTATACATATACTGACAAGTGGCCCTGACAAGGGTCTACAAATTCATTGACAAGTGGCCCTGACAAGGACCTATGAATACACTGACAATCGGCCCTGACAAGGGCCAACAAATACAACTGACAAGTAGCTTTGGCAAAGGCCAATAAATGCACTGGCACATGGCCCTGACAAGGGCCTAAGAATGTATTTATGTTGGCAAATACATTAAGCCTTACACTGATATAACACTAGGTGATAATGGGCAAAACTTGATTGTAAAAAAATCAAACATGGTAAGCAATATGAAAAACAAGGGTTAGACGATATGATTATACATAAAGGTATAAATAATATACTAATGCATACCTTTCGAATAAAAAATATTGAAAAAGATGATATCTTTGAAATAATCTTTAAAGAAAATAATTTAACAATAAATAGTAGAAGCATTTCGTAACATATATAAATTAGTGTTTTATTTCAATAACTACTAAGTTTACACAGAATCATTAATTTTATACACTTTCATTCAGTCACATTTAACATTAAATTCAGTCTAAAATTCAGTATAACTAAGAATTATATCTAATAAATAAAAGAATGTACTTGACCATAAACTATAAAGCTTGTTTCTAACGCAAAATTAGTCATAAGCTAATGATATCTTATGTTTTGAGTCATTGAAATGGTCGTATACAGTGATATTTTGAAATATTTTCTCATAGATTAATAATGTGATTTTTTATTTGATAATGAACTACTTATATTTCATATTTAGATTTTTAATTTTATTAAACTTGGGTTGAGGAGCCCATGATGATGTTTATGATGAGTTAATTAAGGTGTAATAACTGAATGAAAAAATAAAAAAATCAAAACTGAATTACAAATATCTAGTAAAAGAGCCAAAATACATCTCGGCTACAAAAAAAATACAATTTTTTTAAGAAAATTTAAAGTATTATAAACATCATTTTTTTAATTTGTTTTTAACGTACAACGCATCTTCACTTATGTGTGTATACAAATTTGAGTGCTAGTCTGCTTCTAATACAGTAAACATCTTATAAACAAGCGTATTTTTATCAAATAGGCAAAAAATGCTTGTTTATTTAATTTATTGACTACATTCGAAATTTGATTAGGCAAGTGGATGTGAATTAGTAATTTAATCAGATATGATTGAAAGCAGCTAGTAAAGTTGCAAGCACCAACAAAATTATACGCGACCTGCACTTAATTTTGTTACAATTGTCTATTAATTATTTTATTTAAAATTTTTTGTTATTTAAAATCACCCTAAATCGCTTATCGGATATACTTTTTAATTACTATTAGGTATTATTAGGTCACAGCTACATTGCAAAACTTTTTAAAAGAAACATTGTTATGCTTATAAATAAATTATTAGTTAATAATATTCTTTTAAGCATGTTATTCGCATATAAGTTTCTCCATAGGTTCTGCATCTGCGAAGACATAGATGGTTTGAATGATAATCTGAAATATATTATTCTGAGTGTTATTGAAGTGATAAAAAACATGATATCCGACAAGCGATAATAAGGGTGTTCTTTTTTTAACTTGTTTATTCCAAATAACGGCTACAATGGACTGGTAGTACTGATGTTATAGCACACAGAAGTATAGTAGTACTATTTAAATTATGCGCTTCGGCTATATTCGTCAAACGTCGGAAATCCATATATATGTTTTAAAGAGTTAATCATTTCGCTTAAATTTAGATAAGTCAGCCAATTTAAAAATAAAAGTATAAAGTGTAAGTAGTGTAAAGCCGAAGCGCATAATTTAAATAGTAGTACTCTAAATAGATATCAAGTTCAAATAAATCTCAGGTAACAGCCAAATACGTACAAGGAGTGAAATTTTCTTATTTCTAAATCTCTGGCTGCTTACTGTGGCTTTGCGCGCGATTAAAAATGGTAACGCTTTTCGCATTTGCCTAATTTAAGGCTATTTATAATTGTATGTGAAAATTTATCTAAGGCTGGCAATATTGTACCAATGCATACGGTTATCAAGTAAGGCGTCAAGTGGTAGAGGTGGTGGTCGGCGTAACGAATTTGGTTTGGCGGCAGTCGGTCGAGTGCACTTAAAGTTAATGTTAGTAAGGTATCATATATATACAAACAATCTGTAGGTATCAATTCTTTAATTCTATGCGAGCCAAGTTCCGTAAAGAGTGTTGATAAATAAATCGTATTTGGATTTTTACAATTGTATCATATGAAATGTCAATATTTCTTAACAACCTTTTTACTGTACTCAGCACTTCGACAATTAAGAACTATAACTGTTACAGCACAATACATGTACATTCACAACTTCGTTATGTATTGCATAAAGTGAAATTTTAATAATATTTTATTTATTTTCACTTCACAACCCTAACTAGCTGTTGCTTGCAGCTTCGCCCACATTTTCACAAAAGCCCTTGTGCGATCGGGGTTAAAAGTTGCCTATTATGTTAATCCATGTTACAATCTATCTGTGTTTCAAATTTCAGACAAATCCGTTTAGCCATTCGAGCGTGAAAGAGTAACAAACATCCATACATACATATTCCCAAACTTTCGCATTTATAATATGCTAGTGGTCGCCCCGTTGGTCGAAATTCGACCATAATAAATTTTAATATCTTGTTGATAAGAACGCCATCTTAATTTTTCAAGACCAACTAGTTTGTTTCCAAACTGTATGGGGCGCCATCTGTGATTTTTTATCGTTATCATCAATATATTTGATTGTGTGTGTCAAATGCATGGTAGTGTGGGTAATGTTTTATTTATTGATTTAATGTACTTAATAAGCATTATTATTGAAAAATATTAGCGTTCTGCACTTCTCCTATACATAAATTATAAATGTGCCAAATTTTATGCTCCTCCGTCAGCTTTTCGTAAACAAGGGTCCAAAGTTTTTGCTTCACGTATTAATATATAGATTAGAAGTAAGTAGGATGTTGATGAATCCAGGTAATGTAAATATTATCATAGTAAAATACTCTCATACAGCTACAGTTTGAATGTAGGAATCATCCTTAAAGACCATGTAATATTACGTTTAATTTTTATCTACTTCTACAAAACGGAACCAATCCAAATTTTTAATAATTATTTTTTCAAAAGCTAGTTTATGATTCCGAGGTGATCCCATATTAATTTTATCATGATGTGACTAGTGGTTTTTAAGTTATAATTAATAATGCATATTTTTTTGTAGAATGTCGGTAACATTGATGTGGGATCATTTCGGAATCATGAGTTATCTTCCGAAGAAAGAATGGTCAAATCGCGACATTATACCTAATGAAATAGTCGAAATCAGTTTTTGCTTTTTTTATTGCGCTCAATTATAAAGTTTTAGATATTTTCACGTAGTTAACTCTATTTACCATAGGTGTGGGTTGGTTTCTTTTTGAAAAAGTAGGTATATCACGAGTAAAATTATTATCGCTTATCGAATAACATTAGACATGCAAAGTGACAAAGTGATAAATTTTATCATTGAAAGTGGGCTATGAAGCATGATATTGCATTGGCGTTCCGTCCACCAACATCAAATACTCAAAGAGCATTAAGAACTTGTAGCTTTCCTAAAACATTATTATTATGTTATAGGAAGACTACAAGCTAATTAATCTTCTGTTGGTCAGAAATAGGCAAAGTTTATAGACACCAAAGAAGATGATAGCGCGTTATACAAGAAAGCACAAATGACATCTTCAAATGAGCTGGCTGCCCTTGCGAAGATTCTGGTACATTTCAGGCTTCAAGGTTTTTGGTACACAAATTGAGAGTGATATTAGTACTTAATTTCTGATCACAAAATCTATGGTATTGAAGTATTGGCTTTATCTCGTAAGGGAACTATTAACATAAATGGGATAGCAATTAACCTTTTCCATTTTATTTTGTTAACATGAATCCCATTACGTAAGTAGTCTACGGACTCTTTTCGCATGCCAAACTTGGTCAAGATCGGCTTAGTAGATTCCGGGTTATTTCCGGACACACACAGACAAACAAACATCCTAAGACTGGCAAAAATGTTTTCAATATCCTCAACTTATTTTGTGCCAAATATTTTAGTTATCCCCAATTTACTCTAGCATTTTATGTGTCGTAGCTGTAGCTCCCCGCTTCGCCTAAGTTTTTTAACTCTTCCGCGGGAGCTGTAAAGTTCTCTTCTTTGTTTATAAGTTTTATTAAAATCGGTTCAATCGTTTTGATACGAAAAAAGAACTCGCATTTGTAATATATTATAATATCATATCAAATTTCTTTTTACTTGTAAATCTATAATTCAATATGCGATAACTCTTAAATACGTCGTACCTAATAACTATATAATATTTATTTATAAAAATTGCGGCATGCTTATTTTTAAAAGTAGAATTACTTACTTCTGATACTTCTCATTCTCCTCTCTTAGTTTCTCTATCTCTGCCTTCATCTTAGCTACATGCTCCGCGTAGTACTTCTTCTCAGCCAACAACTCTTCTTGAAGTTGTCTGTAATTTGAAATTAAAATTTTGTTGGGAAAGATCCAGGATATGAGCAATTTTTATTTTAATTTGTACTATACATAACATATATCTAACCACATTATAATACATTAGTATTGTAAAGATATCTACATCGCTTACTGTACATGAAGAGTATATTCTTTAAGGGCCTTCAATTATAAATTTAAACTAATAAGAAAAATACCTATTAATTCCTTTCTGAGCTTCATAGGCGGTTGCGAGTTCCCCGTCTTCATTGATAATGTCAACATCTGATCCATAGTTCGTAGCAAGCGACTTAAGGTTCACGGTCTGTTATGACAAAACTCAAATTAGTATAACATTTTTGATAAACATACACAAAAAAATAAGTAAAATAATAAATACCATGCAAAAACGGCAAAGGCAAGCACAAAAAAAGAATAAACAAAATTTTAAATTTAAAATCAATGTCATTAAATTAATACTTTATTTATAACACTAATTATAAATAAAAATAAGACATGCGACATAAAAAGAAAAATCTATTTTCAGGTTTCGGCAAATTATTATTTCCAATCATGATATTCCTATAAAGACCTAAATGTAATTTAAGAATGTCGAAATATTGTCTTATGTTTGAAAATTTAAATGTTTACGCATATAGACGATCGATCAAGACTCGGGTTCAATCCCTGACAGAGATAAACCTTTGTGTGCTTAAGATAGACGTTACAACTGCATTTCTTTGTCAGTAATTAAATATTTTTTGTATAATATTGTAGTGTTGTAAAACACTATAATCGCCTATGTTATCTAGTGGTCAGGTCTCGGTGATTGTCCGATGGTTCAATTCCCGGGTCGGGCAACTAAATCCTGATTAAATTTTTAATCTTTTTTTAAATGAGCTTCTATTACCTTTGTCTACATAACAATTTTGATGGATTCTCAGAACGTATTTTTCACCCACATTAATTCACATATTTTTTTTACATGCTCGGGGTTGGGTAGATGTCCGTTTGGCAATACGTTTGTAAGTACCTTCGGCCAATCGTGGACGTCGAAGATGTACTTCTGCCTACCTCCTCGGGAACACGTGCATAAAAATATTTACTTTCTTACTTACCTACAGTACCGAAACGTAATTCACTTAGTTTGGAATTAGATCAGTTTAGGCAATTTGCCAATAATATTTAAATAAATAAATGATTACACATTGGTATCTAACAGTTATTGCCATTCGAAACTATATATAACTATATAGATTAACTATATATATCTATAGCTAACCAGGGTTAATTTTATGTATACCTTTAGATTTATTTATATTTTTTATATTATAGAAAGGCACACACTATATTATATATATTCATACCGTTTGTAAAAAAAACTCATACTAGTTCAAAACGTATTTTCAAAAACCATTAAAAATTTGAAACATTTAAATCGGTAAAGCCGTTCTTGTGTTACAAGTAATGTAACTAACCAGACTTCGTTTTATGTATACCTCTAGATTTATTCATATTTTTATATTATAGAAAGGCAAACACAGTTTAAAACATATTTTCAAAGACCATGCTATTACATGCAAATCAAAAGAAGATATGAAGTAACTACAATACTCTACTTACAACGCTCTTCAAGGCTTGGAACCAGGGTTTCTGTATAAATAATAGACTGAATTTAATAAAATGATATTATCTTCTTATTGTTTCCCTTATGAAATAACCCTAGCTATTTCTTTAACCCTCTCGTTCCAGATCAATAATAGTGTCGTCTAACTTAACAAAATACTTATTGTTAAAAATAACTAAATTATGTGTCCTCTGTCCCATGAGTGTCCCCAAAAATAATCCTGAGATACAATAATGTTCCGTTATTTATTAGCGCAAAAATATGCTGGAACTGACCTTAATTTTACGGTACTAGGCGCTATATTTGCTTGCCAAATATTAAGAGTGGAGTGTGGCCGCTACATTACATAAATCCGTAATATTATCGATAAATAAATATATAACTTTTAGTATTTTAAAATTGCTTATATTGTAAATTTGTCTAATCAAATAAATACATTTGCGTAATATTGTATATTACGTTATATGTCTATTAAACCTGATGATTAAAACAAAACTATGTTTAGATTAGTGGTCCCACGTTTTATGCCGAAAAAAATGATAACGTTAAATATAACTTTCAAAAACTTATCGAATCTTAATCAAATTTAAATAGGAACAATCGAAAATCAATTGCTTTTATTCTAAAATTTTTGCTTTTATTCTAAAACAGAATCATCAACATTGGTTAATCCAGTAAAAAGTTATGAGGTAACTAAGAACCTCCTCCTTTTTTGAAACTCGGTTAAATAGACCAGCGGTGTACATAGCTACAATCGCTACAGTAAGATCCGTACTATTGGTTATCCAAACCGTAGACTGACATTACAAAAATCTACCTTTCTCTCTTGATTCCTTTCAAACTTCGCCGATAGCTCACTAAAATTCTCCGGAAAATCCATATATAATGTTTTAACCAAAATTCCTGTCATTATTCCACTATACACAAACCAACACTTATTTTCATATTCACAAATAAAACTGTCAAAATGTTATCACAATTAAACTTTAAATACACTAAGTTAAATATTAAGAACATAGTTAAGAAACTACCAAAAAGTGACTGATGTGTAAATATTTATGTTGGAGATATGTTATGATAAGAAACAAATACATTATTTATCTGTAACAGAAAAATCTTATGGACAATATCAATAAGGCTTAGTACACATGTGGATTGCGATCGACAATCGCCTGTAGAGTAATGTGTATGCATAAGCGGTTTAATCATTATTTTCTTCTAACTTTACAAAGTTGACCTTAGAAAGTATGTCTACTGTTTTTAGTCTAATCTCGTCATTTCTATTAACCGACTTTAAAAAAGGAGGTTATTAATTCGACTTTGCTTTTTACATATGTTACGCCATTACTCTTCCAATAACCAACAGATTTTAATGGATCTTTTTAGAGTAGAACATGATTCCGAGGTGGTCCGTTATAAATTTCATCATGATCCGAATAGTTTTTGAGTTATACTTAATAATGGATAATTTTTCATATAAGATCAGCTTCTGTGATCTAGATTTTGACTTCTTGAGGTCTAATAAAGGTTTCTTGATGTTTCAATAGTCTAATAAAAATAACGTTGCCCAGGATTGGATATGTGCCTGGTTGGCGATAGCCTTTACATCTATTACTTTGTGGGACTTCGTGTCTTCGGCTAATCATGGATGCCCTAGTTGTGTCTCTGCCTACCTCTTCGAGGATATGGGCAAGAAGATACTTTTTTATAATAATGACGTCGTGGGTCGTAAATAAAATTTATATGGGACCATTTCGAAATCATTAGCTATCTTTCGAAAACAAAATGATCAAATTACGGTGTAGCAATGAAATCATTTGAGTCGGTTTTTTCAATTTTACTGAGCTTAATTTGAAAGACGAGTACGTAACGCCTTATCAGGATTGTCCTTTATTGTCTTATCAATATCCAAATACCAATACCTATTATCAAGAGAAAACTCGCAAGATAACTAACTGTCTCGAGAATACAAACATCTTGGACATAATGCATTGAGTCATACAAGGTTTCAACACTTCAAAAATACGAATAGTTATTTCACCAATTATTTTAGTTATTTTTTTTTGCTTTATTGGAAAACAGAAACAGGCGAGTTCCTGATTATCAGAAGTGCACGTCCCATTTAGACACCAAAGATGTCTAAATGCGTCATGTGAAATTATGTTTTAATATGGATACGTTTACTGGTCCTCGTCCACTTACTGCTCAACACTGACCTTAAAGACAACAAAGGTATCAAGCGATGACATTCCGAACAGGTCGTTTGAAGAATTTACCCCGATTGTTCTAGTCACGGTGTTAGTGACAAAATAACTGATACTCGCATCTCACAAGTAGCTTGGTAGGAAAGCAAAGGAAAGAAGTGGATTCTTCACACAAGGCCGGAACTAACATGGCGCCAGCACATTACGTCATAGCAGATATGATGCATTTGTTTTTAATTGTCAAAAAACGTTGACCATTTTAAGATATTTGTTAAATAAAACGACATTTGCTTTTTGTCAAGATAGAATTAATTAACGCTTTACCTAACTGTTAAGAATAATAAGACTCTTTGTGACATCATATGCCACTAAAACATGGTCGTGTTTAAAATCTGGTAACATACAAATAAGAAAACCTAAAATTTGCTGTCGAAAAAGAAAATTAATTACAATAATTTATTAATTTGTTTAACCAACTCGAAAAAAGAGGATGTTCTCAATTCCACTGTAATTTTTTTCATGTTTGTTACGCGTCTTCTCGGCCAATTTTGAATTACCATGCCATGATTACTACTACTTATGTCCACGACCTTGCTGGTTTATGACTTACAGTTAATGTTCTGTTTTTTTTTTTTTTATGATATTAGAAAGCAAACAAGCACACGGATATCCTGATGGTAAGAAATTCTCGCCGCCTAGAGACATCAAAGGTGGTATTGGTGCGTTGCCAACCTGAGGCCGAGACGTTAGGCCTCGAGCAAAAGTAAGTTTACTGGCTACCTTACCCTCCAAACCGGAACACGTCACGACGTTATGGCGGCAGGAATAGGAAAGGCGGTGGCACCAATCCGGGTGAGTCGCTGCGAAACTCTACCACCTAGTCAGATGTCACGGTGTAAGTGACGGTAAGCCTATGCTCGCCTTGTAACGAGCTGCCTGGCAGGAAGTCAGATGGTCTATTCTGCAAAGGAGCCCGGATCAACACGGGGAAGTTGTGACACGGGTGTTCTGAGTTCTTGTTTATTTTTAATGAACAATTTATTTAACTCAAAACTACAAGAAGAAGGATGTTGATCAAATGTTATGTATGAACGTCTCGAAATAGTAGGAATCGTTTACTTCAGTTTTAGGGAGCTTAATCGTATTGTTACAAAAATAAAATAACCAATTTTTTTGTAAAATTATTTACCGATTTTTGGTTTGTGGTCCTAAAAAATATGTACACCAGTTAATAGCGAAAACAAGCCCCAACCCCAATATTGGTTAATAATGAATTTACATACCTGGTGGGTGAGAACACTCTTTAGTTGGATACATTCGTCGCGCCGTCTGTCCAATTCTTGTTGAATCGTGTTTATTTGTTCTAGAACAGATATACATAGCTTTTAGTAGATTTTCAAAATGTTAACGGAATCGAAAGAAAAAATAGATACAGATTTTTATGCTCGTCGAGTTTCTCAAAGAAATTGGTGTCTCGTAATTTAGTGTTCATCTGTTTTCTCAATGACGTCAAATCTCACTTGATGTACTTAAGTAAGGATGCTACCGCTTTATCCAAGACCCTGACATGACTGGAACATGACATTGACAAAATGTAAATTGAAGATCTTCAACCAATTTTTTTTTTGTCTATTTCATATGATCAGAAGACAAAAAAAGAGATTTTCTGATTTTTTATGTGAAAAATCAGCAAACAAGCACACGTGTTTCCCGATGACAAGAGACCACCGTGGCCTATAGACACCATAGATGTTACAGGTGCGTCGCTCTCCTGTTGCTGGTATGTTTGGCCAATAGTGAAAGATATACCAACTACCCTACTCTCCAGATACTAACATAATAGAGTTAACACATAGACACCAAAGATGTTAATGGTGCATTTGCAAAATAGAAGCTATATTTGTTTATCTATTATGGTAAAATCAGTGAGTTCCAGTATAAAAATCAAAATTAAAAAAAAAATCTTGTCGTTTGTCAATCATTTAAGTAGACCATATCATGGTCTACTTAAATACCAATAACTTACCCATAACCGCCTTAGATAGATGCACTCCATCGCCAGAAGACCGCAGTCTATCTAAATGTTCTCGGAGTTTCTTGTTTTCGATTTCCAACTCTTCGACTTTGTACCGATCTGTGTCTGGGTTCGACGGGGGAGATGTCATGCGGTCTGTTGAATTTAGAAAAGAAGTTTTTAGGATTTCGTAAGCTACGCATAGCAAGTTTTTAACAATAAACATTTTTTGACAAACTTTTATTTGTACGGGATATTCCTAGCAGTAGATTCGAGACTATTCAATTCAATTCAAGATTCAATAAGCCAAAACACGATAGAAGAATGCTGGGTATTTTAGGAGTGTTTTATATTTGCTACTCCAGTGACCAACAGAAATACAATAGAGATAGCAAACACAAATGACGTCATTTGACAGCTATTTGATGTACACTTTTCCATTTTGAGTTGACCACTGAGATAAATAATCAGCCCCCAGGTTCCATCAGCACCATGTTATATTATTTTTGTATTGTCATCCGATTAACACATACACAGAAAGTTTCAAGTCAACAACAGGGAAATGGATCAAATTTAATTTGCTAGATTCCACCCAGACAGATATACATAAATACATTGCAAGTTAAATAAAAGCTTTAAATAATAGTACCCTGTAAATAAGCTTGGTCTTATTCATATTTTCATCGTGCTGTTGATACTCCTTTGAAAAGTAGTATATCACCTAAACTTATCAATGTCTAAAATATGCTTAAGATTTTTAGAACAATTTCACATTATCAAGAAATCCGTCTGTCTACTTGTTTGCCTTCATATATCCTATTAATGTTATAAATGCGAAAGTTGTGTGTTTGTTTGTTTGTTGGTCTTTCACGCAAATACTGCTGAACCTGTATTCATGGAATTTGGCACACATATTGAGGGTAACTTGGAGTAATACATAGGATTGTTTTTATCCCGAAAAAATGTTCCTGTCGGACAATTAACCACGTGAGCCACGCCACAGGGAAGAGCTAGTTATAAATAAAAGAAACTCACTCATTAACCGATCCTCCAGGTCAGCAGCTCGTTTTGAAGTCCGAGAGAGTTCGCTCTGAAGCACGGATATTCTATTCTGCATGCGGAGCACGAGTCCTGCGTCTGCCATCTGCAAAATGAGTTACTTTTAATAATTTACTAATTAACTCGACAGTTAACTATGAATATTGAATTCTCTTGCCAATCAAACGCCAGTCACGTACAAACTTTTCTTAAATTTTCTACTGTTCCCATAAGTTACATTTCTTTTTATACACACTTTTTTGAGGTAAACGCTGGTACTTTTCTACTATATACTTTAAAGTATTTAACTTTACGCTATGCTATAGCCAACCGGTAACTTATAACCAATAGGTACTGAAAGTTAAATTAAAATAGACTTTTTATCTTTCGTTATAAGGCCCTGATGATGCTGTAAAAATAAAGCGTATAGTAGAAAGGACAAAAAAGTGTGTAGATAACGGAGTTCCACCAAGTGCCGACGATAACAAGTATAGATTCTACATTAACAATTTTTATTTTTTAAAACACTTAGCATTTTCCTAATAGCGCCCTCTTGCTTTTGGACGTGGTAATTGTGGCCTAGGCGTTTCCAGACTATTTAGTAAAAAAACCGACTAAACACTTTTATTTTAATGAAATAACATTCAATTTATTACAATTCAAGGACACTGTATTTTATGTCCGAACTTTTATTTTATTATACAAACAAAACATTTTCCATAATTCTATCTTCCACCTTTTCTTCCCTCTTTGCCCCCCTTCTGCTCTTTCCATCAGGTGAGGTAAGCACACCATACGAATTTATTAGTAACTTGCCGATCCGGCGAACTTCGTTTTCTTCGCACTCGATACTCTTTGCCCAACCTGTAGCGGCACTTGGCGTAAAGAAATGTATAAATATGTAACCTGTGCCATCGTATGTTTCTCTACATTTCGGATTTTAAGTTAACTGGTCACAATACTGAGTGTTGGTATGTCTGTAATTTCTAAACTACAAAACTTATAACTTGGACAATCTGCAAAGCACATACAAACGAAAAAGATTTAATAAAATCGGACTATGCTTAAGAGCCACTTGCACGTTCCTGGGTAAGTATTTAACACTGAGTTAGCGAACTAGGGTTAAATCACCTTATATTTGACAGTTTAACTCAATGTTAAATGAAACCCGGGAATGTGCCACTTCTCTTAATGCATTATAGCCCAGTTTACATTTTGACTTTTACCTCTCTCCTACGGAAACCCGGAGCAAAATAAAAAGTATCGTATAACCTTTCTCGGAACATGAACAAACAAAATTTCAAAAAAATTAATAGAAGAAGGCGTTACTTTGCAAAAATCCATACTTAAATCTAAATAAAATTATTTAATTTGCAGTGCGGAAAATTGCAAATTAAATAATTTTATTCAGATTTAAACAAAATTTCGTTACGATCGGTTGAATAGATTCAGCGTGAATCGCGGTCATAATACAGACAGACAAATTTTTTAAAGATGTTTAACAGCTGTGTCCTGCTGACCCTTTTTAAACACTTCTATTTTTTTATTTTTAAGGTACCTACTGAATTTCTGTGATTGTAAGTACTTGATAAAAAATACTGATCACAAAATTAATAATTTCGCGGACGCCTAAACTAAGTTTTATTTATATCAGTTCAGTATAAGCGAAGTTTTTTGTCAACGAAGCCGTAGGGATATGCCGGTGAATAAATAAAAAAAAAATATCGACTTACAACCATGTTTATGTTCTGTTTATATCCCTAGTATTAGACTTCACTCTCACTACTACAGCCGGCAGACTGATACGACTTATTACTTTCACTACATTACTTACCAATTAAATTTATTTTTTAGTTTCACTACTTCAGAAAAATAATATCATGAATTATGTTTAATACACATTTGTTGAAAAGCATTTAATTTATGACAGTTTTAACGAGCGACTATGAGCGGCATCGTCTGCGTAAAATTGCAGATTCAGTGTGATTATTATTATTTATAAAATATTTATGTATATTTGGTAGGTAAGATAATGTATGTACTTGGTCAGTGTACCTTTTTAATATAACTAATATTAAAGAAATATAACTAAACAATACCTTAAATACTAGTAGATTTTAAATTAGTTATTAAGAGGTAAATTTTTCAAATAAGGATAAATCTTTAACAAGCAGAAACCTACACTGTTCAGGAAAAATGAAGACTATATACTTAATAATAATGGTGAACAAAATAAATCTGTAAAAAAAGAATAGGAAACGTAAATCAACTCGGAGCAAACTTGGCGATATGTGACGTTTTTTGCCCAAGAAAGCAGGCACGGGTCGGGTAGTGACTTATAAAACACATGGATGGATGTTCATCGGATGTATACATGATAAATATCAAAGAAAATAATTCTCCTGAATTTTAATCCACATTACATAACGTTTTTAATCTAAACGTATTATAGTGGTCGAGAGGTCAGTTTACATACCACCGAACATTAACGAGACTTATATTACTAGAAGATTTGAATCTACACAAAGCTAACGCCGAGCTGATAATAGAATGAAACATGTTTTAAAATAAATTAATATATGTATTTATCATGCTAAAAATGGGTTGCCTAAGAAATCATGGACGGAATATTTTTAGGACTTTTTCATTATTATATTGCATATATTGCGCAAAGCATATATTGACATACTAGCTGCTACCTGCGGCTTCGCCCGCGTTTTCACAGGAACCCATTGTGTGAATGAGATAAAAAGTAGCCTATATGTTAATCCAAGTCACGATCTATTCGTGTTCCAAATTTCAGACAAATCCGTTCAGCCATTCGGTCGTGAAAGAGTAACAAACATCCATACATCCATACATACAAACTTTCGCATTTATAATATTAATAGGATAGGATCTTTTTAAATTATCCAATCAAGTGAAAATAACTGGCATCGATATACCCGTTTATACCTGCAGTGGCGTAACTATACCGTTCGAGGCTCGTGGCAAATTCATCGAATGGGCCCCCTCCCCCCAATATAAAGAAGCCGAACCAACAATTATTATATTATACTTTTTTTAATTTTATAATACCTATTTATACACTTTAATTGTAAGAGTACAATAATAAATCACTACATACAAACTTCATAATTCTACTTAGGTACTTGATTTTCTAATAATTATCTTTAAATTGAAAGTACCTTATTTCAAGTACAGTCAGCATTTAATTTATATGGACACATAGAGTAGTCAAAATGATTTGAAAAACAAAAAAGAACACAAAAGATTTCATATAAAAATGATAATGATTAAAGTTCAAATTTCGGGCCATAGAATTTTCGATAGATAGAGTAGCCAAGTTGCTTAACCTGTCTTGTCCCATATATTTTCAGTTTTGAAAACGAGTATTCGGCGCCGAGAAATAATAGAAATGCTGTGAACACTTCAGGAAAGCTTGAAGACATTACCTAAATATTTTTTTATCACTACACAGTATAAAACAACGTCGCTTCCTCTGTCCCTATGTCCCTTTGTATACTTAAATCTTTAAAACTACGCAACAGATTTTGATGCGGTTTTTTAATAGATAAAGTGATTAAAGAGGAAGGTTTAAATGTATATTTAATAACCGTACGAAGCCGGGGAGGGCCGCTAGTTATTAATAAGTTAGCAAGTTATCTTGTAGAAGGTGACGTTTCTATTTCTTTTCTAAAAGAGGATCGAAAGCTGAAAATTTCCATGGAAAACGAGATAGATGTATATTCTTTATAAATGTAGATGGACAAATGCTAAAGCCTTAACAAAAAATCAGTATCGTTTAAATATTTTTGCAAAGTGGCAGACTGCAAGACACTGAAACTAGAAACAATTTCAGTAATTCCAAGGAAATGCGATCTCAATTGATTAATGTATATTATGTAGGTTCAAATCCTGTCTGAGGCGAAATTTTTTCTTTCTTTAAAATTTATAGATAATGTATATTTGTTTTCATTTTTAAATCTTCAAATTATTTATGTCGATATTTTTCAGGCTATTTTAGACTTTAAAGCGTTTGAAAGACCAATGATTTTATACTGATGTGCTTTAGAAGCCGCGTCTACAGTTGGTAAGATTCTGGAATGGAAAACCAACATCATAAAATTGTAGTTTTCTATCTTCTTTTTCATTAAGATAGCTTCATTTCTCTCACATTTTCACATTTCTGTTGTGGAATTGAATAAAATAGTTTTCGTAAGCGCTTTTTGAACATTAACAAACAGAATTTTAAAGTAAAAATGGCATTAAAGGGCAGGACGCCCATCTAGTTGGAATCATTGTTTTTAATGTTACTAAATTTGATGATACCCCGGTCTCTCTTTTATTATCAGATATAAAACTAGATGACATTCTAGATTCCATCGTCTAATACTATGGCCAAAAAAAATATTAATTCGTTGCAGAGTTTCGAATAATGTTTGTATTTCTATGACCTCTTATACTGAATAATTTACCACCAAATTGAAATGATGAGCAGCGCAATGGACATAAACCGAATTGGACTCTAAATCTCCTTTAGGTTTTTGAACTCTGCCATCAGTGCCTTTCATGGCATTAGCTCCATCGTACAAGTGGACAAGGGCCCATGGTACTTATTGAGAGAACTAACATAACTAGACATTGCTAAGGCAGTTTCATCCTTAACCTCATGAAATCCTACAAATGACTCTTTAATTGCGATAGTGTTTGGAGTTCCGTTTTTATTTGTCTCGATTACAAAGTGACGATAAAGTTCACACAATTGATCTGTTTTGGAAATATCTTGAGTGGTATTAAATAAAATGGTGCGGTTACTACATTTATCAGGACTTTTTCTACTTTTTGAACCATAAAAGCAATGAGCTTATTCTGTATTTTTGGCCAATAACTAAAGAATATTTAAACGCTGTTGACCGAAGTTTACAGCGTGAATTTCCCTGAACATCCGCAGTAAAGTACATGCGTGACATCGGATACGTACGTTCTTGGTACGTCCTAAAACTGGGTTCCAACCCCCTTTTTTACAAAAGCTTTGAATTTTTAATATTTTTTGTGTTTGAAACTGGGTAGATAACAAAAATAAATCAAAGACAAAACTTTTTTTTTATTAAACATGTATGATATATAAAAAATGTTTGGGGTTGGGTTTCTCCTCTGCCCGGGGCCCCATCCGGCTGGAGGCCCGTGGCATTTTGCCGACTTGCCACTCTGTAGTTACGCCACTGTATACCTGGCAACCCAGGTAAATAATAGGCAACCCAACTTCTTCACATTCTATACGTGTCATACTTTAAATCAGGATTAAATTTTCTTACTTTCTTATGGTAGCAAATCCAGATTTTTTTAAAGTGGCTCATTTTTAATTTATTGTTTAGTATACTAAATTTATTTTAAAAAAATATTTCATCATATTATCTGCTCGATAAAAATCGACTTCGTTTCGGAAGTTAGACCAT
The DNA here is from genome assembly GCA_002245475.1 of Calephelis virginiensis. Classification (NCBI taxonomy): domain Eukaryota; kingdom Metazoa; phylum Arthropoda; class Insecta; order Lepidoptera; family Riodinidae; genus Calephelis; species Calephelis virginiensis. The sequence continues at coordinate 21,609 of NJDC01004541.1, forward strand.
TAGATGAATTTTATTTTAAGTTACGATTATCTATGTGTATTAGTATCGATGTAGTTGTCCCGAGATGTTTAATAATATTATCAAAAGATCTGTGAGATGTTTTACCGTACACTAAAGATTAAGTCAGACAAAAACACTATGATAAGTTATCAGGATACTTTTGAGAACTAAACACTTTGTATACTTATACATTTGTATGTTTCCACATTCTTACGGAAAAACTAATCGACTAATGTTGTTTTGTAATCAGATTTTGGTAGGGTAGTCTATGTTTCATAAAATTCGCTTGAATACTAGGTATCTTCTATTGTTATAAAAGTACAATCATTTTCTGCAAAAAAATCTACTACAAAATTTGAATGGTTTACAATTTCCTCAAGTTGGCTCCAACCTTCTTTGACAAAAATAAGCTAATGGGTTGCTAATATTGCCAATCACTCGTAACATAAATACACATCATTGAGCCGCGTGTCTTGCGGGATAGGCAGAGATTATAGAGTGCTAAGTATTACTGCTTATCCTACTTATTACAGCTTATTCTACTTATTACTGCATACTCTACTATTTTCATACAAACACGACGGTTTTAGAGAATCTTTTCCCCGTGTTGGTCGGGCTCCTTTTGCAGAATAGACCATCTGCCTTCCTGCCAGGCAGCTTGTAAAAGGCGAGCATAGACTTACCGTCACTAACACCGTGACATCTGACTAGGTGGTAGAGTTTCACAGCGACTCACCCGGATTGGTACCACCGCCTTACCAATTCCTGCCGCCAGAACGTCATGACGTGTTCCGGTTGGGAGGGTAAGGTAGCCGGTAAACTTACTTTTGCTAGAGCCCTAACATTCCGGCCTCAGGTTGGCAACGCACCATTACCACCTTTGGTGTCTCTAGGCGGCGGGAATTTCTTACCATCAGGAAATTCGTCTGCTTGTTTGCCTTCCAATATAATAAAAAAAAACACTCTCAAAAAATGAGAGCGATTTGATAGTGGAATGTCAACCCAGGTCGCCCTGGGAACCTACATCCATCCTAATTCATTACCTTATAGAGGCATTTTTTTTCTATTACGAACTCCGTCTTTTATTTGGTATTTCAATAGCATTAGGGGTTCTTACCGGCATAGGACCGTTTTGAGAACCGGCAGACCAGTTAACAGCTTCAAGCGCAGGTCGAGTAGTCTCCACGGACCGCACTGATCCATATCCAAAGTCCTGCAAAACAAATAGGTGTAAAAACCTAGAAACTTACTTATATAATAAATAACAGAATGAAATTACTGTTTAAGGATAGCGCCCACTGTTGACAGGGCTGAGTGTGTCGGGCCGGGGCGTATCGCATTGCAAAGCACACTGAGGCGGGCCGGGCCGCATCGCATTGGCGGATTTCTGTTACTTAGCGCCAAAGAGTAGAGCAAAAAAATAGAGAGGCAGCTCGACTTTAAAATCGTCAAGTATGTAAAGTGGCGCCTCTAGTAGTTGTCATGAAATTCGAAATTTAGAGTTAAAGTCATTAGTGCTCTATTCACAATGACGATATCGTGATTTTTGGTAACTGTAGACCGTAACGGGGAATGAGCGCGGGGTGCCTCGCAGAAATTTGACGCGAAAAAAACGGCGCCCCGGCGCAGAAGGCGTTGCTTCATACAAAATGTATGCAATTGATCTAGGCGGATTATTACGCTGCGATGCGCCCCATCCAAATGGGCGCTATCATTTATTATACACCAAATACATAAAAAATATAAAATACACTAAAAATAAAATTTAAAACTAAGCGATAGGAAACCTTATGATATTAAAATACAATAAAAAAGTTGTGCGATGATGCTCAGAATATACGAAAAAGAAATATAACACAAAAACACACCAAATTGGAATAATATTAATGTTATGGCAATTATTGAAAAGTAAACAAAAAAAACAGGAAAGAAGTTGGTCCAAATCCTGGCGATATGCTGCAGAACCGAGTCCAAATGACTGCACAGGTGAAATAAATCCAGCCTTCATAATTACTAGATTATTTCATCAAGTACGAAGAGGTCGTCACATCTTAACACTAGAAACACTATTTAGAAAAGTATTAAAAGAGATATATCTTACATCTTCCACATTGATCTCATGCTGTGAGTTGGTGCTCGCATCTGATAGTGATCTTCTGTGTTCTTTCGACGTGGGACCTCTGGAAAAGGGAAGAAATTGTAACCTGGGCTGAAGATAAAATACGTCACATAGACCATACAGGCAATATAAGTATGTCACTGTTCTGTAGCCAGAGTTGTCAAGCCTATTGTGCTAGTCTACCCTGTCCTACCCTCCGACTTGAACACAACATCGTCAAGTTGCTGCACAGCACTCTTCCGTCAGTGGTCTAGTTGATAATAAAAATGTACGCCCATATCCCCGAAGTGGCAAGCAGAGGCACAACCAGGACACCCATGACTAGCTGAAGACACTAAGTCCCACAATGTAGCAAGCCTATTGTCAACCGGGCACATATCCAATCTAAATAAAAATTGAAAAAACTAAATTTTCTCTTTGTTAACCGACGAGGGAATCGAAAACGGTGCCTCATGCAATCAAGTCCAACACCTGGACCACTGGTCTAGTTGATGATGCAATGAAACTTATGCTCGCCTCTTACGAGCTGCACAAAAAAGAAGGCAGATGCTCTACTACACAGGGGATCGGGAATAAACACAAGTGAAACTAAATCTCTGTTTGACAATGGCGAATGTATTTATGTATACATGAAGAGTGAACAAAACAATACAATCTTAATTACAAACACCCTAATTTTCAATTACAAACAACGCAACGTCATCTTGTAGTAACATTAGAAAATCCATCTGTTTGGTCGTCGTACAATAAAACTGAATTGTACATACTTCTTTAAACGAACAGTTTTGAAACTAACCTTTGCAATGAATCCAGTCTTTCCTGTAGGTCGTATTGTGAGGAGAGCAGCTTTTGTCGACTTTGTCGTTCCGCTTCCAGCTCGAGGCACAGCGCTTTCTTTTCTTGTTCATGCTGCTTGTCTCGTTCTAGAAGTAAAAAGATCTATTTATAACACATTTTTTCATTTAATTAAATAATTCAATTATTTCAATGCACGAATTAGTACAAAAGCTTAACTTGACGAGTACTGTTATATACTTGAAAGATGTAATTGAAAGATAGTTACAATTTGATTGTGCCTACTGCCTAAACCTAACCTGGCTAAATTCGTATAGCTTGACATTAACAGCTACTAACAGTTTGTATCGTTTAAAGCTTGTTTTTTCTATTTTTCTATATTACCAGGAGGTAGAGTTTCGCAGCGACTCGCCCGGACTGGTAAGGTAGCCGGTAAACTTACTTTTTCTCGAGGCCTAGCATCCCGACCTCAGGTTGGCAACGCACCATTACCACCTTTGGTGTCTCTAGGCGGCGTGAATTTCTTACCATCAGGAAATTCGTCTGCTTGTTTGTCTTCCTATATCATAAAAAAAAAACAGATTTATTTACATAAGAACCTTCTTCTAACAACAACTAACGCACCAAAAAAAATACCATAATTAATTTTAATATCTTGTTGATAAGAACGCCATCTTCATTTCTCAAATTTGTTTCCAAACTTTTTAGTGCGCCATCTGTGATATTTTATCGTTATCATCAATATATTTATTTGTGTGTGTCAAGTGCATGGTAGTGTGGATAATGTTTTATTTATTGATTTAATGTGCTTTATAAGCATTGTTATTGAAAAATTTTAGCGTTCTGCACTTCTCCTACACATAAACTACAAGTATGCCAAATTTTATGCTCCTGCGTCCGCGCAAATTTTCGTAAAAAGGGGTCCCAAGTGTTGGCATCACGTATTAATATATAGATAAGAATTCATTCAACGTCATCCGTCCAGGATGGAGAAATTTTGTTAATTCTTTTTTTGTTGTATTGGCTAATGTCAGGAGAAGGATCATACGAAGAGATTATCATTAAATTTGGATAAAATCTATGATCCAGACGGATGCAAATCAGTGTTCGCAAACGTCTAGAACGCCTGTTAGCGTAGATATGTAACAACATATAACGACGATGTGTTACAACATATAACGACGATTACACCACCTAGGTTAGGCGAATATCACAGTTTATACAGTGCTCACCACTCCGGCGATGAGGATTGTATCCTTACACCGAGCTGATAATTAACTAAAACATATTTTATAGTCAAGTAACTATATTAGCGATCATATTAAAAGTGGGTTGCCTAAGCAAATACTGGACCGAATATTTTTAATAAGTTTAAAATAAGTGTTTTTTATGTTTCCAAATTTTTTTTAGGCGTCCCTCTATATGAACATAAATTGCAATAAGACTGCACATATGTCGATATTTTTATTTCTATTATCCGATCCCGTGGAAGTATCTAGCATCGACAATTATCTGTTTATACCTGGCAATCCAGATAAATAACAAGCAACCCAACTTCTGCAACTTCGTCTTGTACCTACTTTAAGTCGGGATAAAATCTTAATATTGCACATGAATAAAAACATTTCAAAAAAAGCAGTTGCCTGTAAAGTCGGTTTACTGACGAATAGTTATTAGTTAATAGTTGAACGGAGGCCGATTGTGCCTCTTTGTCGCTCGTTCCGCGCTCTCGCTTGCACTTTAAGCCTTAAATGTAACGCCTCAGAGCAAGGTAACGCTGATGAGTCATGTTTTTTGGTCGCACAGCCAGCTCCGTCGAATTATAAGACGTTGTCACGTCATAAATAAAAATTAAAAATGACCAGGATTTTTTTAGGCAACCCATTTTTAATATATTTTCTGATATACTAAATTTGCTATAAAACCGATTTCGTCCTATTATCAGCTCGACGTAAGTCGACCTAATTTCGGATCTTAGACTATTGCAATATTGCCGTACGGAGATACGAAGGTAGTGTGAGCCATAGTTTAGAAAAACTTTAGCGTCTTTATGTCGACTAATAAACCCGTGTCCTCGTTTGCCTTCTTAAACTATAAGAAACAGCATAATTTTTCACCTCTGTGTTCTAGCGGATCGGTGTTGGACTTAACTTCATGAGGTCCCGGATTCTTTCCCGCTTCGAGCAACAAAAACAAAATGTGTTTGTTCAATTTTCTAAACAACGTTGTCCTGGCTTGGATATGTGCTCGATTGGTGATAGGTTTGCCACCTATCACGATGTGCGAATTAGTGCCTTCGGCCAGTCGTGGGTCACCTGGTCGTGCCTCTGCCTACCACTTAGGGGATACCAGCGTGAAGATTATTTTTTACATGACAAGATGCAAACGAGCACACGGCTCTCCTGATGGCAAAAGACAACCGTGGTCACAGTGGTATTCACACTATTGTAGTCTAGAATTCACGTTACAAAGACTATATAATACAAGAAATATCATATTTTTTTTATTATTCGTGTCGCATAAATTATAAGTGCTCTAGCCTGTTTTGCCAAATGAATGTTCCCGTGTATTAGTGAGGTAGCTTTTACAGCATTTTAATAGTCACTTATTTATTTAAAAAAATCTTATCTAATCTCTAATTCAAAAACTTTTTTGAGCACTCAGCTATTATCACTAATACATTTTTGTACAATTTGGCTAAAATTATTATGAAATAAAATATGTATGTTGTGAGTTTTTACAGCAATATTTCGCCATAACAACATATGCACTATACCACATTGTGTTACGCAAACATTTTAATATTGAATGAAATTTATCATCACTATCATCAGCCAGAGGACGTCCACTGGTGGACATACATACATAGCTCTCCCAAAGAGCGCTACGGGTGTCACTAGCCGCTTGCATCCATGAATCAAATAAATTATTTATATTTATTGCAAATTTCATAAGTTACTACGACAAGCAATTTTAAGTTTAACCCTATATACAGTAAAAACTACCACAATTTCCGAACTCAGAAACAGAAACTTCAAAACAACCTTATTAGGTAACAGGGTTATAATCTGGTGTTTACACGCGTTTTCTTCGGCCAACTTTCAAAAACTTTCATACAAACTTCGATCCTTTCTTTTTGGTCTTTTTGATTTTTGAAAAAAAGTGAATTTTTGAACTATAGTCATAACAACATGCATATCAAATTTCATCCAAATCGGATCAACGGTTTAGTCGTGCAACCGTAACGGACAGGCAGACTTTCGCATTTATAATATTACTTTGGATATACTTTGTCCTACCTTTGTATGTGTTATGCAATGTTTCCACTTTTAGGGACTTTTTTACGAAACTAGGTTTTCGCTGTATGACTTAGGGTATTTTTAAAACAGGGATTTAGGGAATTTTGGGGACAAAAATAACTGTTTATGGTAACTTAATATATTCTATGTTCTTTGCGTGTTTTTCTGTCAATGTTTTTCTCTCAATGACTCTGTGGCTCACTTTAAGGTGATCCCCAAATTAGTTACTTCGTATTACCCGACAAATGATAGTTTACCTTTCGATTATTATTGATTACATAGTATGTTAAAAAGGACATTACAAATTAGTAACACTATACCTACGGATATTTATTTTCGTTTGTTAGATATAACAACACCAGCTCAATTTTAGTGCTTACTACTGCCGCGAAAACGTACAAAAGTAATGCTTCGGCTTTTGTCTTATAATAATATTTTTGTAATAAAATATGAAAAATACGATCGTTTTTTATTAAAAAAAATTACGCGCCCTAAATCACAGATTTTTTTAAAAAACGTAGCGATTTTTTGGGATAATTTCTAAGAAATCCAGGGCGAAACCAAAATCTTATGTGGAAACACAAGTGTTATGTAAAGACACATATTTCACATTTAAATTTAACGTAGTTTACTCTATGTTATAGCTCTATAGTCTATATTACAAACACAAAATATTCACTGGTTAAGCAAAATATTTCAAATATAAAATAAACAAAACATAACCTTTCCAAAATTGCGCACGCTGTTCAAATTCCTTTGACCACACTGATATTTCTTTCTCCTGAATCCCCACATAGAAACTATCATTCATATCCATAGTGGTCACCATTTTTTTCACTAAATTTAATTTTACAGATTAAACATTAACTATTCAGTTTAGTAACATACATAATAATTATTCATAAAATCCCACTAAACATTATTCACGAACAATATTTAATCACACATTTGTGCAGTATTCATAATACTAATGTAAGTTTTATCATTTCTAAACGTTTAAAAAAACACTGTATGCGAATATTAAAAACAATGTTGGCACTTTTTATGTATTTTTCAATCTTGATCTTTAAATCATTGAAATAAAGAGTAAAATCAAACAATATACAAATATCTACACTGCAATTAGTGATTTTGGTAATGAAAATGAATACTTATCTTTAGGAAGGCGATACTGTAATCTAATCGTATTCGCGTGTACATAATAAGTAAGTCATGTAATATGTTAGACATAAAAAGTACTTTGACATTTTTCATGTTATCAGAAGGCAATCAAGCGAAGGAATTACCTGATAATAGGGAATATACGTCGCCTAAAGAAATCAAAGTTGGCACGAACGTTTCCAATTTAGACTGAGGTTTACTATGTACATTTACTACCCTGCCATTCAAACCGGTATCATTTCAACTTAATACCAGTTAGGGTTTTTTATGATTTTGGAAGGCAAACAAGCAGACGAATTTCCTGACAGTGAGAAATTCTCGCCTAGAAACGCCAATTGTGGTAACGATGTGTTGCCAATCTGAGGCCGGGATGTTAGACACCGATAAAAAAGTAAGTATATCGGCTACCTTATCCTCCCAACCGGAACACGTCAACGATAAGCACTGACATTATGGCGGCAGGAATAGGTAAGCTTGCGGTACCGATCCGGGCGAGTCGCTGCGAGACTACCACCAGCCAGGTGTCGCTGTTAGTGACGGTAACCCTATACTCGCCATGATAGTGATAGTATTACTACTTAAATTAAAAAATAGAAGGGCAGCTTTGTTATAATTTATAGTTCTACTAGACCGATTTTAGTAAAATATTCACGTCTATTCCACAGATCCAGATACTTTAATATGTTTAACATACAAGTGTACTAGTTTATTTTTAATTTTCTACTTGTCTGTACAAATATAAAGAAACTGATTAACCTAATCTGAAAAAAAGAAATGTTTTTTTTTAGATTTTCTTAAGCATTGCTTTTATCACATCATACTTAACAAAGGGCATTATCTAAATCTTATCTTGTTGGAAAAAAAGGTGTCGTCTTTTTGGTAACCCTTAATGCAGACCTGAGACCCTTATATACACCTGAATAATTTAGTTTAGAGCAACCATTTAAAATCTATTTTTTTATTTTATAAAATACCATTTTTACTTAATTCAACTCTTACGATTATAACATTATTAGCAGTATAACAAAGATTCTCTTATAGGCTTTTCAGGAAGAGATCTCATTCCACCTTATTAATAAACCCCAACTTTATATTACCCTAAGGTTCAAAACAGTATTACAGTCTTTGTTACACTGTAATTCAGACTAGCAGCTTAAACTTGGTTGTACTTTAGTCTTATGTTTAATAAGATAGAAATCAGGACATCCTTTGCAAATATGCTCGATGCAAAAAGAGGAATGACACAAGTTTTATGTGTATACGAGTGTCTGCTTGTGCGATTGTAGCTTATATACGAATAGACCGATTATTGTATGTACTAACTATCAGGTTGTTTATTTTTTCCTTAGATCAAAAAGTTGTCTGGTCGAGATAGCTTTGTTTAGCGATAACATCGCCTTTTTGTATCTCTATCCAGGCTGTAAATTATATTGGTGACAGTACACAGTATTTACTAATTTATAAGTGTAGATATGGGCCGTGAATAAATTACTTATTAATTTATACTTTTGTTATGACAGGAAGGCTGCAAGAGATTTATTTTTAAACAACTCCAAAAAAGAAGGAGGTTCTTAATTCGACTGCATGTTTTTTTATTATCATTATTTTGTTTGTTTGTTACGCGATTACTCGGCCAATAGACAACCAATTTTTATGCTTCTTTCTCCGAAAGATAGGTCATGATGCCATTCCATAGTTTCATGAGCCGGATAGTGGTTTTTAAATTTTTCTTAATAGAGCATACAAATTAGGCATTATGAAGTATAACTCACAAACTACTGGTAGATTGTTCATAAAATATAAATGGGTTACCATTTTATAACCATTTGCTATCTTTCGACTTTTTTTAATAATCGCTATTATGTACAGTAAAGATATAACTATAATAATATAAGTTACAAAAGTACATCATAATTTTTACATAATATACAGTTTAAATATGAAACTTTTTGCTTCACTTGCACAAGATAATACGTAAAAAGCAAATAAAATAAATTAATAATAATATTACAAATGCAAGTCAAGTCATGTCTGTCTGTTGCGCCATCACGGTTAAGCTGCTAAATCGAATTTGATAACATGCACATAGTTAAAACCCGAGTTAACCATAGACTACTTATCTATATATTAATATGTGATGCCAAAACTTTGGACCCCTTTTTACGAAAATTGCGCGGACTCAGGACCATAGAATTTGGCACACTTACCGTCTTGTTAATAAAAATCGCTTACGCTAAGTATTATCCAAGGTTACACTGCACTAGTTACTCCCCGAGTAATCGAGTATTATCTTCGCATTAAAAACTTTATAAATAAACGTGGTGTAACCATAGAACAACTATACATTTCTTACACCGGCGTTAATGCGTATCTTATGGCCACACACTTATTTTGTAAGCAAAAAGAGTGAGTTAGAGAGTAAATGAACTAAATGAGCTAACATCTACGAAATATGACATAAATGACACCGCCAATTTGACAATTTTTGTACTGCCCTTTTGATTGGCGGGAAAGTTTGAATAGCAAAGACTCTCTTTTTAAGGTGAACTTTCCAATCTCAACAATTAAAGATGTAAAATCTGGAAAATACTTAAGAACTGAATTGCGTAACTGATAAGCACATTATACATCATTATTACACAGATAAAGTTAAGTAAATGTTATAATTTAATACTTATTTATGAACATGTGTCAATAAAATTAGTTGACAGGAATAGCTGAGGATTACCAAGTTTCATGTAGGACATTCATTGTTTGTAAAGTTTTATTTTTAAAAAACCAAGGATATGCTTAATACGATAATAGTAATCATAATAGTAGAGGCAAGAGGCCCAGAGCTAACAAAACTAGCTTTGGAAATACGAAATATACAATGTGACTTTAGAAAAAAAATACTGGTCTGGTAAGTGAAATGTAGGTTTATAACTTCATAAAATAAAAGTGGTGTAACAATATAATAACAATACCTTTCTTACGAGGGACTAACGCGTATGTTATGGTAACACAAAACATATTTTCGTCCCATTTGGCGGGAACGTTTAAATTACTAGCACGCTTTTTTTAGGATTTCCTCCAAATGAAAATGAAAGAAGTAAAAAATTAAAAAAAAAAACTGAACTACTAAATTGTTTTAGTGATAAGTATATTATACATAACTTCAAACATGATAAACTATAAAACTAAAACAGTGTAAGAAGCTGAGATTCTCGACGTTTTGTGTAGGTTATTAAATACAAAGTTTTGTTTGGTAAATGAAGAAGATGATTAGCACAAGAGAAGAGGCATGATACTGGGTAAGGGAGAAGATTTATTAAAGAACAGCTATGAAAACTATACGATAAATAAATGTTTGGTATATTTTTAAAATAGGTGTGAATGGGCCTGCTATGACAAAAATAAACATTGGCTTTCAAGTCTAAAAATAAAACTGAAAATACAAGATACGTGTATCATAGGGAAATTAAGGAGTTACACAAAATTACTTTTTACTTTAGAAATAAAACTGGTCTAAAATAAAGGAAAAACTAAAGGTTTAAATTATGCATTTGACAAATTATAAATAAGGGAACATTTTATATTTTCTGTTTATTTAGGTATTTGTTTTATCCAAAACAGCAATTTTATAATTTCGGATAAATAGAAGAAATGTTATGATGGAAGAGGCAGTATAGCAATAGGTCTTAGCCTGTCTCAAAAGGAAATATAGATTTTTTTTTACAATACATATTTATTTTAGCTTATAAACTTTACTTCCTATTTTTAAAGCTTTTCAAAATTAACATTAAATAACGCAATTAAGAAACGCAAGCTAAGTTTTATTACGATTTTTTGATAGAATGCAATAACCTATTTTCGGAAATATTAACTAAATGTCAAGATAGTCGATCCTTAATCTGTCATTATTCATTAAACCATGTAGGGGCATCATTGACCTCTAAGTATATGGACATGAAATACCTACGAAAAAAGCCTGCCGGCGGCTACTAAATATGGCTGCCATTTTGACATTATAAGGCTTTCCAGAAAAAGTAGAGTACCGATATCGATACATGATCTATTAGTGACGATTGATAGTCAAGTTTAGGCAAGTAGATAAACTATCGCAACGATAAAAAATCGCAACTATCACCTTACTTATTTTGTGCTACTCAATTGTCTTATACCTAAAAATAGGGAAATGTAATTAAACGAAAGAAAGAATATTTGTTTACTTTTCGCCAGCACGTATTTTTACATTGTGGTGTGCAAATATGTTTATTCTTTATATACGTTAACTCTTTATATTAATTACAAGACTCATTATCATTACTAAAAAAAAATTATCAGATTACATTCAAACCACTTTCTTTACTTTTAAGTGAGCACTAGAAAAAATTCTTATTAAGCTAGACTGTGATTTATATTTTCAGTGGCAATGGTATACATTCTTATCTTGTCCAAATATTATTTTCTGGGATCGTAGAATAAAATATCGACAATTGTAATAGCACATCACTATAAAAATTGAACACTAAATATGGATTCTGGGCAAACATGAGAACTTTCATGACGTCACTTTATATCGAAGCCAAAATGAGCATAGACAAAAATATCGTTATCTCTTTCGGCGTACGTAATATAAACATTTGTTAAAAGAGACGAAGAGATGTTGTTAAGTTATATGTCGATTCCAACGATATTTAAACAACTAAATTAGCTATAGAACATTATTGCACTTCTTTATATATTCCTATTTCTATGAGGATCATGGACTATCTTTATGTCAGAGATCAGCTTCGAAATAGTTTACTACATCTCTACTTCATTTTTATTAATAGTGAATTTGTGTAATGTCAAGTTCAACCATAGAGCAAAGTTTCACTCGCACTAATCTACGTTTATTAATAAGACGGATAGTTTATGTGTAGGAGAAGTGCAGAACGCTAATATTTTTCAATAATAATGCTTATGAAGTACATTAAGTCAATAGATAAAACATTACCCACACTACCATGCATTTGACACACACAAACAAATATATTGATGATAACGATAAAAGATCACAGATGGCGCACTAACTATTTAGGAAACAAAGTAGTTGGTCTTGAGAAATAAAGATGGCTAAAAGATGTAAAATAAGCCTTTATTTTGCTAATTCCGCGTAAGCAGTGTAACCGTTGTGGCAAATAATCCTCTAAACGACACAGAATGTGACAAGCCTAACTGACGTTCCCACCACCCACCTCCGCGACCAGAACACGACTATAGGAAGAGCTCGGGAAACAATATAAATTGTCACGTTCTTTACATGTGACAACCCTACCTAAAGTTCCCACCTCCCACCTCCGCGACCAGATCACAAATAGAGTCCGAACACGGGAAACAAAACCACTTGTCACGTCCTTCGCCAACTTTGTCGAAGCACTCACCACAGAGAACACCAAATCGCACTCGACGTACGTTTCGCCTCTACACCGAGGCATCCTCAGGAATTCGACCGTACCGTACAAACGACGACACACGAGTCAATATCGCCTGATTCAATAAAATAATAAAGATGGCGTTCTTATGAACAGATATAAAAATGTATTATGATCGAATTTCGATCAATGAGCGACCACTAGTTATTTTAAAATCAACCCGCAAATGCCTATATTGGGGTTTATATATTCTGTGAAAATCTAGTTGAACTTAACCAACGTTGCCGTCCGAAGTAACTTTTTTACACTGACGGAGGCACAGATTAACAGCTAGTATATAATAAATTAAAGAATACATAGGTAATTACCTATAATCGCCAATTCAAAGTGCTCCTTATTACTTCTCAACTCATTCGCCAACTTCTCACTTTCTGCCTCTTGCGTTTCTTTAAGCTTCTGATACTTATTCTCCGCCTCTTTCTTTTCTATCATAAGCTTTTTACACTTCTCCTTCTCCGCCGCCAACTCGCTTTGTAACGTGTTCAGAAGATTGTCCTTGCCGATGATGTCTTCTTTAAGGGACCTTGATTCTATTTCTACCAGTTTTAGGAGTTCTAGTTTCACCCTGTTTAACAGAATATAATTTACAGACTAGGTATGTATAATCTGACATCATACTTTTAAGATTTTTTCAATCACTATTTTTAAAAAAAGTACATGCACTATTTTTAAAAAAAGTACATGGCAAGGCCAGATGAAATTCCTCCAATCCTTGGACATTGAACAAAATATAAGGAATCAGAGTATATTTAAAATTTATATCAATACAATTCTAAAACCGTTAAACGTCGTAGCTTAGAATTAATAATAAGAAAGGAACTTTATTAAACGTGAGTTAGCATTAAGAAGAAACTTTAGAAAATATATCAGGAACTTATCCGACACATTCTAAATTTTTTCCTCGTTGGTGCAGGTCTCTTGCGTTGAATAGACCATCTGCCTTCATGCATGGTAGCTCGTTAGAGGCGAGCAATTATAATGAGTCATTACTAATTACCAACACGACCACGGTGATAGAGTGAGCTGCTGCAACTTGTTTAGGTAGAAATTCACCGCGTTACCTGTCCTTGCCGCCATAGTTACAGTGTCATGTTTCAATCCGAGGGTTAGGGTAGCCGTGAAACTTACACAACTAGTTTAACATCTCGGCCACAAAAAAGCGACGTATCTACAACATCTATAATGTGTATATGTCACGGTTATCTCTTACCATCAGAAGAGCAGTGCGCTTGTTCGGTATCATATAAAAAAAGTTTCACATTACTTGCAAAATAATAAATATAGTTGGAAGGGGCTTTACCACGTATGGAGACATACTAGGAAGACAGTATCAATTATCCAAGACGAAATTTAGTGCTACCACTGTCTTATTAATAAACGCGGCGTAAATTACTCCAAGGTTTAACCATGGATTGTAGTCCTTATTACAATGTGATACAGACTATAATATCAACTTAATTTTACACCGACCTTAGTCCATGTTTATTAATAAGACGGTATGTAGCTTGCAACTTGCATTTCCATGTCTTTCTTTCTGTTACTTTGCCTATCTCCACAACGTCAGTATCGATAACACGATCGACGCGCTTTAGTTTAGAAGTCAGAAAAACTAATAAATTTACGAAAGAAAAAACTTTTCATCTTCGAGTTCATTACACACTCTCACATTCTTCTTATACCATGAGAATATACTCCACGTTTACACCCACCTGAGCTCTTTGTTCTGTTGGTTTAATGTCTCAACGGCCTTGCCCTTCTCAAGTGCGTCACCCAGCCTCTGCTGCAAACTGATGATCTTGTTTTCCAGACCCTTGTTCAACGTCTTCACGTGGTCCAGACTGCGGGCTTCGATGCGAAGACGTTTGTACTGACGACGGGCCAAGAAGCGACGAACCTACATAAGATATAGAATAGACATCTACATTAAAATAAGGTCAGTGTGGATACCTGGATACAAAAGTTAATGGAAACACTTGTAATAAAACTAATATTTAATTATAACCAGTGGATTAGTTTTGGCGCCATTGAGAGAATGAAGATGGTCGAAAAATTTTCATGATTTTTAAATTTCGTATTACTTAATATTAGCCACTTTTGGTGGCACTTTGTACTATTTCAGTTATTAGTGCGTTTATGTCCTCGTAACCGCAAAACCTCACAACATGAGATTGAGTGAGGAGGCCACCGCTTGAAATGACTTTCTATGACCACTTATGATAGGGTTTTAATATATATAAATAATTACGCGTCACGTTGTCAGTCCGCGATGGACTCCGAAACCACCTCAACAGATTTTAATCAAATTTGCACACCGTGTGTAGGGATGCAACGTCGTTCATAAAAAAACATCGATTTTATAATATCGATGTTTTTGAAAATAAAACAACGATGTCGAATATATCGATGTTTATCCTATATAGATTGAATTAGATTCGTTTTAGAAATTACAGTCATATACTTATACTTTAAATGAAACAGTTGTAATGTAGCAGCATATGAATAGTGGAATAATAACAAAATCTGTAAAGAAGAATAATTTGGTGAAAATTCACAAACACGAACGACGGAGCTGCACATGGACGCCAAACACACAGCGGCAGCGGTTCGTTATTTTGCTCACTTTAAGCGTAAGAGTTAGGCAAAAATAGAAAATACAATAGCGTGCGATTCACTAAGATTATATGTAGATTATTAACTTACAAAGAGATGGCACTGCAATAAAACATCGCTCATAAAACATCGTTGATAATGAACGATGTATCGATGTTTTCTTGTTATTTAACATCGATGGTAAAACATCGATATTTATGAAAGATACCTCGATGTCTTAAAACATCGATGTACCGTTTGTATCCCTAACCATGTGCAGTTTGACTCAACTTGAAAGACAGGATAGCTTACATCTCTATTTAGAGCGGTCGAAGCTAACTGTTAGCAGTTTTAAATAATTTAAGGCTGATTTTGATAAATTGGTAATTTGATACAAACTTAAACTTGACAAATGGTAAATGCTAACGCCCATGCCAAAAACTAAAACAATACTAGTGAATTTTCGTTAGTCGAAAATTGATCACTTTAAAATTAAATGTTAACTTCATTTATTCCTTTCCATATGACTAAGATTTAGCCTACTTTTTAACCCTTAGGCTTTCCATGGGAGAGCTAAAAAAAATTAAACTTGAGCGAAGCCGTGAACAACATTTAGTAAATGTTAAAAAACTTACCATTATTGAATGTATGAAGATGACTTACCGTTGCTTGCACCAGGATAATCCTTCGTCTGTACTCTTTAACTTTCTTCCTGGCGAGATATCCGCGCGCATATCTTTGTATTGTAATTGTCTGGTGAATAAAAGTACTCATTTAATATTTACAATTACCACAAAATATTATAATCATATTATGCTTGACAATTGTTTACTTGACGACAGTCGATTTTTCTTAGTTTTACATACATACATTTCTTCAAGCCAAGTCTCTTGCAGAGTAAGCAGACCTTGCTTTTTCCACATTCATCGCTCTTTTCATACAATCAGGCCGGTTTCAGACTCTCTCGACACCACCTTCGAATAATACCCGAGCGATACGGTCGTAGTTTTACTACATTTAAATTATTCATTATGCGCAATGCGCATAGATGCGAAGCCAGCTCAAGGATGGGATGTAAATTAACATAAGTTAATCGACCGTTGTTGACCGAAACATGACATCGGCGAGTCCGCCAACAGTAAAAATTTGCCGGAAAAAATAAGTTAACCGATTCGTCTACATCTTTTCTAATAAAATAATGGTACTTACCGCTTTGACCATCCTCTTGTCCTTGTACAGTTTCCGTGCCAGATAGCCCCGGCAGTGAGCTTGCAGGCCGATGGCAAGTTTCCTCAGCCTCTGGTACTTCTTCCTGGCCAGCCAGCCCCGCACCGTCTTCTGTATCTTCACGGCAGCTCGGTTGCGGCGAATTTCACGGCATTTCCTAGGGATCAAATATCATATTAGTGATCAGTAAAAGCTTTTTAAATTTCTTGTTACAAGGCATTACTAACATTATGCATATGCATAGGCAACGGGATTTTTACCGTCAACAAATCCATTTGCTTTGTCCATTGCCAACACAGTCCAAAGAAGGAAAGAAAGAAACGAAGCAAAGTCCAAAAGTAAGGTTGTAAAGTTAAAATCCAACATACCTTCTAACGAGGAATCCTCTAGCTCTCGCTTGAACTCCTCGTAAGGTCTTCTGCAGACGAGCGTATCTCCTGCGCGCGAGGAAGCCGCGCACGCAACTCTGCACGCGCACGCAGTACAGCCGCTGCAGGTCTGCACGCACTTTCTCTAAATACGCCACCTGCCGGACCAATCAACCGCTATATAAATAAAATGTATATAGTATCTTCACGTCCATATCACCGAAGCTGTAGGCAGAGGCACCCACGACTAGCCGAAGACACTAAATCCCACAATGTGATAGGTGGCAAGCCTATCGCCAACCGGGCACATTTCCAATTCTTTTTTTTAGAAAATTGGAGAGAGAGAGAGAGAGATTGGATACGATTGATCAAATACGCAGCCGGATTCTCTGATGGTGAGGAACACATTTCCGACATTTTGCCAAACAGATATCAAAAGATAATAGTAATCTGTGCTTTTAAACTGAACACGTTATAAACGGATAGTTTTGTCTTTAGACATATGATGAAAAAGAATAATCAAATCACCACATGTAACAACTCACTGAGCTTCACAATATATTGTTATATTTATACACCAATAAATTTTATTAAATATAAAATTATAATACTATAATTATTATAATATATGTTTAAGTATTTCAAATTTTTCCTATTAACATTTTTTTGCCATTGCCCAATTGTAGGACTATATAACAATTAACTACCATGAATTGTTCTGAGTTTGAATATAAACCAATTACATTTAAATTGATTAATATATTATACAACAAAATAGAATACCCGACTTCGATTTGAAATTATAACATTTAGATTTTTAGACTTGGAATTTTCTCCACTTGTATATGACATCCATATAAAGCATGATCATTTATTTGACGTGGTATCCATCATATTAGTTTAAAATTGTAGCATATTTAATCTAGAATTTAATAGCGAATCAATTTATACCTCATACATCAAAATCGGTCACGTAGTTCGGACGTTACGATGCAACACATGTATTTACGTACATATCGACTGTTATAACCATAACCTCCGTTCAGTTTTACCTTAGTCAAGTAGATAGAATGTACCTGTCCCGCTCTGAAGAATATCTTAGTAGCACCGAACTGATACTTGTCCTTGTCTTTTATATGTCGATTCAGTATCTTTGAGCACGTAGCCTTCACGTCGGCACGATCAATATCCTTGTAGAGACACAGCAACCGATACCTGGTGATAAACAATATTATCATTACTAGTTGGTTGGCGAAAGATGTGACGATACCATAGTTTTCTGGTGAAATAACTTATCGATCAAGAGTTCTAAAATATCCCAAGTATAAAGTCCTATGAATATGTTTGATGTTCGTTTGATGTTGATTTGATGATCAACAGAACAGTATTACTCTTTTTTGTTGGATAAGGCGAAGAACCAACACACGACTCTCCTGGTAGTAAGAAAAAACCGGAGACACATCGTAGTCTACAGACACTATAGACGTTATAGTTGTGTTCGTCCAGTGGCGGTACTTTTACGACTAATGTGCAAAGTCTACCATAATTTCCAATTTCGTATAATGACAGCGTTAAACCATTGTTATTACGGTGTTAGGAATAGGTAAAGCGTTTGATCCTATCTGGATAACTTCTATTCCTAGTGAAATTTGAAGCTATTTAACACTTTAGGAATAGTCTAGTGTGAGACACTAACCCAACACCGAACGTTTCGTTTTCAAATGACTTCATTTTAATTTGATATGACTTATAGTATTTTCCTCGCTTTCGTTAGGAACGTTAGATCCAGACTTGGTGGCAATGAGTCAAAATCGCTTGAAAACGTAAAACGTGTTTAAAATCAACCTTAGAAAAAAAAACTAAAGACAACTGTGTAGTTTAAATATTTTTGCAGGTTAATAATGACGAAAGCGTATTAAATCTAACAATTATTGTATAGAATCTCTACACACAGTATTTTATTTATTCGGTAAGTGACGTGTTAACATGTACAATGCAAATTATAACTCAGATGATATACACACAGAAACACATATTGTATTATTTAGATAAATTAGTTTCACAGTAGTTTAAATATATGCATCTTGCTTTCCGTCAACATTGATAATTTTAGTAATAGAAATCAATGATTCATTTTCTTTTCCAGTTTCACCCAATCATATTACTATTAGAGTTAAAATCATGCAAGCTGCCGTGATAGACATAGTTATGACTGACTGCAATAGTGGCATTCCAGAAACATAAGTTACTAAACAATGGGGTCAATCCCTACGCTGAAAAACACTCAAAATTCGATATTATAAATTGAAGTTAAAAATACTCTTAATTCAATATGTGAATTGAAGTTAGTTTTACTGTTTGTTTAGGTACTAAAATAGTAGGTAATTTAAAAGCTATATAATAATATGTGTAAGTATAAAAACTCACCGACTGAAGAAATCTTGGTATAGCCATCGTGAAGGGAATCCCGCAGAAGATATCCTTATAGTCTCTAACACACCACACGCCCTAAAATTAAGTTAAGTCGATAGTATAGTCTATAATATCACATTGTAATAAAGACTATAATACGAGGTCCAAAAAAAGTTTCAACT
Organism: Calephelis virginiensis; assembly: GCA_002245475.1. NCBI lineage: Eukaryota > Metazoa > Arthropoda > Insecta > Lepidoptera > Riodinidae > Calephelis > Calephelis virginiensis. The sequence goes on from NJDC01004541.1 coordinate 41,220, forward strand.
TCGGAGTACTTTACTCCGCGTTTATTAATAAAACGATTAGGTGTTAACTATGGATTGAAACGTTACAGCAAGCGCTGAACTAAAACTAGTATTAAAGTATGACGATCACTTGAGACAAAACTGATATGGTGAAAAATGCAAAGAAATGACGGGTTGCACCCGAGTGCCAGCAGAAGTGAAAACTTGAATATTAACGTTGTGCATTTTTGATATTTCGGAATGGTTAGGAAACAATTTTGCACGAATTGCTTTCATTATCAGTATGAAAGTTCTATCATTTATGTGGTATAATACAATATTCATTTATTACGCTATCGTACACAAACATGACAACACGAACATTCGCGCAAGCGCCCTGCGCTGTCTTACGAATTTTCGATCAGGTCACGTGTCCTGACGTGAGTTTAAAAGTTTTTACCCATTCCAAAAAAGTGAGCAACGCCGCTAAAGAAGTTTTCACTTCAAAAAGAAATACTGATATAGTTCTGGAGCATTACAAATTGAGCATCTTTAAAGAAATTGTGAATAGAATAACCTGTGGTTTAGTGTAATGCCACCTTCAACCCTTTCTTCACTTTCCATCAGATGAGGTAAGGATCATCATACTAAGGTTTACTAATAAAAACTAACCTAAGTTGATTGACAGCTCTCGCCGCGTCAAACTGGAAAGCAGTCTTGGTATCGTTGGGTTTGATGCATCGCACGTAGTGTGGCGTGGTGGCGGAGAGGGTCGCCATGAGTGCGGACAGGGACAGACGGAACTGAGCACCCACGGTTTGTTTCTGGCCAGACGCTCTTCGTCCTGGTTGCTGAATAGAAAACGAAAAACTTCAATTGTTTGCGGGGGAGCTGTACCGCCCTCTTCGGTACCTCACTCGTCTCGCCTTTTACCCTCTAATCCCTATTGAGTGGACGGAGTCAATGTGCATCGAATCTTATCGTCGCTTGATCATCGCTCGCAAACCGAAGATGGTGGAGGGTGGACGCAATGCAAGTTCTCGTATTGTGCAAATGAAAGTTATGTGTTAAGTGCAACAACTAATACACGAATCTCTTATCCTTTCCTTCCTTAGTCCTAGGGTCTACAGATCAGAATGCAAAGGGTAAAATATAGATAATAATAGGTTAATATTAATCTTCGTTTCTTCACCGCGGCGTCTATATATAGAACCATTTGCGCGCGCACATCAAATATGCGTCACATGTGGCGATGATATTGCTTTTTAAATCCTCTATTAAAATATTTATATAAATTATTGTTTCTGTTGTAGGCACGGATTTAATAACAGATTGGCAGCTTATCCACAAAGGGCGTTTTGGATGCGCAGGTCATACTTATTACTAGCGCATAGCAATTTATGTTGCGTCCTGATACTACGTTTTACACGCTACGCAGAGAGGGCCTTGAATTCCTAGCGTGTTGACTCCAACACAGCAATTGTGTTGTGGCCTATACAACGTCGATGGAAACGATTTAGCGCGCATAGAATTCTAAAAATTCCGTATACTATAAGGTATATTATATAATATATGATCCACCTGACATAAGTAACTAGTCTGTTTTATAGCGATTTTTTAACTTTATTACTAAAAAGTTCTGTATCGAAGTGGAATCCTTCTCTATTTTAAACACTTCATTTCATATACATGCCACGTACACGCGCGTAGTTCTGGACGTAGCAATGTCTGCAGTACGCGTGAATCCTGTCTCGATCATTGCAAAACGTTGTAGGCGTAATTAGGGAAACGCGACGCACCATTTGGACGGGGTTCTATGTAGCTAAAGTATTTTGACTACGAGCGTAAAACGACGTTTCTGGACAGGTTTCAAGACAGGGACATTTCTTCAGGGTTCTACAACCTTTTATCTATTTATTTAATGTTAATACGTGATACACCCGCTCCTTATTTTCAGCAAAAATCTTTTAAAGTTAACTGCAAAAAGCTTAAAAAAAATAATTGTGATGTCTATTTGACAGTTTGTTTAAGAAAGGTTTATCTAACGTATGTGGTATTTGACGATTCTATTTTTATTGACTGTTTTGCGGAAGAATACAGTTGTTTATTTATATCAAATCCTGGACTGTTAAAGTGACAATACATACTGTTAAATACGGTATTAGTACTACGGATTATATGATGCCACCTTAATTTATGTAGAAAATAAAAATTGAAGTAGATTCCCCCGTACCGTCAGACTGCCGACGGGCAGTGAGGGCGTGGTCCGGCGGCGCGAGGGCGGCGGCAGGGTGGCGGCGGTGGAGTCCCCGCGCTCCGCCAGCATGGCGTGCACCAGTCGGCAGCTGGTGGCAGACTTCACGCACTCCAGCTGCTCCTCCAGCACCGTGTCGCGGTTCTTCTCCAGGAAGCCGCCGCACTGGTACTCCACGTTGTCCGCGAAGTGTTTTATTATGAACGCTGACCAACAATATTTCAAACAACTACTTCCACGAACACAAATTATTTCTATTGAATTTTAAAGAACTAGGTCGAGCAAAATAAAAAAATAACACACAAAAGACTTGAATGCGAACACCTCGTATTACTCTGAAGTCGAGAGGTCATCGAGAGTGAAATATTTTTTAAACAATAAATTCATCCCTTTTATTTGTCATATTTAGAACGAGTGAATTAACCATTTACGAACTAAGCTATGAAGGCCTCAATATAAAATAATGATGAAAGTACGGACATTTTTGATGCAACTAGTCTGCAAACACAATGATCAGAAACCTGGGGGACGCGAACTTTTACTGTAATTACTACTACAAATGCACATGAATTCATACTCACTTAATTCAAAAGTACAACTCACCAGCATCTCCAAACCTCGGTTTCATAAAATGAGGGTAGCTCGAACACTTCTGATGCAACTTGGCGACAAAACCCCGATCAGAACCCTGAGGGACTCTACACTCCTCATCCAATAATGCGAGGACACCCAAACGGTCTTCTATCAAATCTATGCATGGTTGATTATCGTAGAAGTCGATCATCTTCCATGTTATTTCTTCCTGTAGACAATAATCAGACCTTAATAAAGGTCGTAAACTGCTATCAAGGCGATTACTAAGACAACAATTTATTTGAACGATTTATATGTCAAATGAATTTTCGAATAAATACAAAGAATAAACTTAACGACAAATAAAATTACAAAAACACATACATAATCCCTGGCAAGTTAGACAGAGAGTATCAAGTGCCAAGTGTCGCGACCTAAGCAGATCTGCCGAGATTCTTTCGTATTCATTTCTCTTTTCATACAAACACCCCGGTTACGAAGCCTGTTGTATTCGACCCGACCCGACTTGAATAAAACTCGAGCGATTTGATTGTGAAATAACAACCTAGAGGATTTTCCGGATACCTTCACCCATCCACATTTGCATTATATATCTATTTTCCCTGTCTTTCATTATTGGTTCCACAAGAACCAACAAGTCTAAGGAACGTGCCCGCCACCATGATCAGATCACGAATAACAGCCAAGTTCGGGGACTGTTTACCTATGTCTTCTGCACTGTGTCTGTTTTAATACAATAAAACAGTCTTTAAAATCTCAATTATTCCAGCTTGGACTGCAGTTTCAACTTCTTTTCCGACATTTACATATGTGTGTGTTTAAAATTTCAAGTTTGTTAATAGCATGATATAGACATTTTCGCATAAGAAATTAACTTTTTTACGTCGATACTAGAAACGTAGAATATTACATACGTAAACGT
>NJDC01004541.1:63253-93900 GCA_002245475.1 Calephelis virginiensis
CAAGTGTGTTCGCTCCGCAACATTGTAGAGAAGCATCTGGCTGTGGGTCGGAGGGTTTTCTGCGGTTTTGTGGATCTCGAAAAAGCGTTTGATAGGGGTTTACATAAGGAACTTTGGGACATTTTGCCAGATTATGGGATAGTCGGGTCCCTGCTGCGTGCAGTGCCGTCAATGTATTTAGACTGTAAAGCATGCGTGCAGGTGGATGGCAACATATCGCCTTGGTTTGATGTTAATATTGGCGTCAAGCAGGGTTGTGTGTTGTCAGCACGCATGTTTATTTTATATTTGGACAAATGTCTTCAAAGGTTAAGATAATTTAATGTGGGAATACGTATGGGTGACCAAGTGGTGAACTGCCTGCTTTATGCAGATGATGCTGTACTTGTGGGCTCTACACACTCTGAGCTGCAAACACTGGTCACAGTTATGGAAGGAGATTGTAAAGACAGGAGCTTACATTGAAATGCGTTGAAAACCAAAATAATGGTATTCGAAAGAGACGTAGCCAGATCCGATGTAAGAGTTTTGGTTAATGATGTAGTGCTGGAACAAGTGAATGAAATTGTATATCTTGGTTGTGCTTTTAGCAAGGATGGATGTGCACCGCGGATGTAGAGAGGAGAGTGAGTGCAGGAAATAGTGTGAATGGAGCGCTGGGTAAGCTATTTCAAAGCGAGGTTTTGAGTCAAAAAGCTAGACTCGCTTTGCATAATTCTGTACTCATCCCAACGTTATTGTATGGAAGCGAGAGTTGGGTATATCAGAAAGAGCATGAAAGTAGGATAAATGCGGTCGAAATGAGAGCAGTAGGGAAAATCTGTGGTGTAAAGCTCGCTGACCGCATTCGTAACAGTGAGATCCGAGAAAAAGTGGGATTTAAAGAAAGTGTTAGTGTTAAAATGCGAAAGGGCATGCTCCGCTGGTTCGGTCATGTGGAAAGAATGACAGATGAAAGATTGACAAAGCAGATATACTATGCGAACGTAGATGGATGTAGGTACCCGGGGAGACCAAGGCTGGCAAGGCTTTCACGATCAGATCAATCGGATATTATCCGAGGGTGTTGTCAAGAGTCTCCTCAACCGGCGTGTTTGTATGAAAAGGGTTATGAATGTGAAGGAAGCAAGACAGGTTTGTCAGGATCGTGAGGTCTGGCAGTCAATACTCACTGCCTACCCCGTAAGGGACTTGGCGTGAAGATTTGTATGTGTGTATGTATGTATGTAGACCTTAAAATTAGATCTTGAAGATGTAACAGGATTTCATCCAGATATATCAACGGGCAACCGAGAGGTCTACAATTGGAGATTAGTAATCTGCAGCAGCAGCTACGTGATGCAATAATATCTATTACACTAGCCAACCCTGCGAACTTCGTATCACTTGTCATTACCGGCTACTAACAGTTTGTGCGGATTAATTATCCCTGCAATTTTTTCATTTTTTTCATAAGAGCCTTCTCTTGGCAATAATGAGCACAAAAAAGAATAAGTAAAATTGGTCTATCCGTACAGGCGTGATGCGATAACCACGCTAAATACATACATAATATATGTATAGATTAAGCGACACACCTTTAACATCTGTGGTGTCTATAGATCACAGTAGTCTTTTACCATCAAGAGAGCCATGTGTTTGTTCACTGTCACATAAAAAACATATTTTGTTGCGAAATTTTTGAGGATGTGTTTGTAGGTATATATTTTTATAGCGTGGATGTAAACAGTTGAACAAACGAAGATAAGGAATATCCGCGAGGAAAGCCCAGGACTTCATGCAGATAACACAATACGCAACGGTGGTTCTTTTATTAACAAGCTTACGGCCATACACTGTGACTACTTTTTAAACCGATTCCAAAAAAAAGGAGAAGGTTATCAATATCAATAGCGCCCACTGTTGACGGGGCGGAGCGTGTAGGGCCGGGCCGCATCGCATCGGCGGATTTTTATTACTTAGTACCAAAGTAGAGCAACGAAATATACAGGTCACTCGACGTTAAAATCGTCAAGTATGGAAAGTGGCGTCTTAAGTAGTTGTGGTACGAAAATAGGTCTTTTTGGTCACTGTAGGACGCATCGGGGTATGCCCGCTGGGTGGATAAATTTTCCACTTATCTTGACAACCTCAGCAATAATGATTAAAGTGTTACTAAAAAAACTAGAAGTGTTGTTGTACAAAAATTAGGTGTAACCATTTTGGAACCATTTGCAATTTTCGAAAAAAGAAGTATCAGATCGCGACGTGCTTGCTACCCAATGAAATAGTAGGATTAGGTTTTGGCAGTTTTACGGCGTTTTCAGGTATCACTAAATCACAATCTCCTATTGAAAATCTTAACCCAATTACAAATAAAAAAATTGGAAAAACCCAATTTTCTTTTTGTTGTCCGACCCGGGAATCGAACCCGGGACCTCATGAAGTCAAGTCCGACAACTGAACCGCTGGACCACAGAGGCGAGGTCTAGTTTGTACTGCTTGTTTTTCATCAGCGCTCTTACCAGCTGCTTGACAGAGTTTGCTTGACTGTCTATTCTTCTCAACCAACTATAAGTATACGGTAAAACAAATGTTTACACAAAATTTCGAATCCTTAGTAACTTCCATGCTACGCATACGCGAGTGTGACAATTTACACAAAGTATTTATGAATTCTAGTCTATATGTTATTCTAATGAATAGTCTATATTACTGCGAAGTTTCATCTAAATCTATTAAGTTGTTTCTGTGTGAAAAAGTAACAAATCTATCTCTCACATTTATAATATTAGTGGAAAAATTATCAACAAAAACGTATATAACCTTATTTAATACGATTATGTGTTGGATATTTATTTACACAACTGTATTTATTTTTAAGACACTTTGAACCAATTTCACAACTGTCACAATAGAAGCAGACGAATTCCCCGATTGTAAAAGTACATTCCACATCTAGAAGGAAAACTACTAAATGCCTGGAACATTATTGGTGCGTTGCGTTAATCTCTGCTCCGATCATGAAGGTTCCCGATAGTCGATTCGAATTAACGTTGTTGCAAAGTACTCAGTGCTGTATGCTGCCTTATTTCGTTCGTTCGTTCGTAACATATTTAATCAAGGGCAACGTTATCCTTATTAGAAAATTAAAAATAGACATTTTCTAATTTAAAAAAAAAAACACAAGTTTCTTATTTTTTTTTGTTGCCCGGCCCGGGAACCTGCTACCTCAAGAAGTCAAGTCCGACGACGGATCGCTAGACCAGAGGCGACAATACAACAATATTAATTGTATAGTATTTAATATAACTTTCGAACCGCGACTTTATACTGCTTGAAATAAGGTTTTCTTTCGCGTTAACACGTTGTTAATTAATGACAATTGTTAAATTATTTCAAGTTTTTCTAACTATCAAGGTGTGACACTAGCTAAAACCGTAACCGCGTTCGGCATTGGAGTGTGCGGTAGACTTACACTACTAAAACAACAGCCTTATAAGGCCGTCACGTAACAGCCGTCTTATTATTTATTAATAAACATAGACTAGGTAAAGTACAAGGGTTACATTGATATTACAGTATTTATTACATTGTAATGTTATTATGTCACCTTAAGCCTTGGAGTACTCAAATTTATGTTTACATTACTTATTCGCTATTTAATCAGTCCTTAGAGTAGGAAACGAACCGACACACGTTACTTACGAGATGCTTGATGGGAAAGCAATTGGTCCATAGAAATCGTTTGAGTCTGGAATTATCCTTACCTAACTTTGAGGTTGTGTAGTACAGCTGGCTCGTGCAGATATGATAGCGACGTGAGATCGTTTTGTCCGATGAGCAGGGAAGGGTTACGCAAAGGGGGCATATGGTTCTCATCTGTGATCTGAAATTGGTGCATAATCTTTTCAACATATCACACGATATGAGTGACCTCAAAGAAAGCAAGCCATTTACTTCAAATAAGTATGTTAAGGTTGATTTACACCCATTAAGTTTAGCAGTAAATTTAGGTTAAAATTTACCTACCAACTTAATTCGTGTAAACCAGCCATAATTAACGATACCGATGACGACTGAAAGTTTCAGTTTCGGATAGTTTCACATATTAAACCTAGTTTCGGCTTTATTTTCGGTTTCGGTAAATTCATAGCCGAAACTTCTTTGTTTGAGACTTATTGTGCATCGTTCAGCAAATTTCGTCGCTAACTAATACTCTCCTAGGTACCTTCTCACTTTAATGCTTGTCTATTTACTTCTTTTATTACTACCAGTTACCTATTTAACTGGTTGTCGGTATGACTTTGAAAAATGTAGGTAAAAGTACACTAGATTTCAGAATCAATACAAATTTGTAACATGTTTAGGTAAGTTTCGGTTTCGGCCAAGACTGAGAGCATGGCCAAATTACAATTTCGGTTTTGGCTTAAAACCAGTTTCGGTAGGACACTAATGTTTCACACATTTACTAATATTACTGTACATACATCAGTCACAAAAAAATAGGTACATCAGTGTAATTACGCTGTGACAAGAAGGGGCGTTTCTCTATCCTGTTCTATTACTCGAAGTTTCGAGATTTAGAGTTTATCGCTCAAAATGAAATGTTGGTTTCATCTAATATATAAAATTCTCGTGTCACAGTTTTCGATGCCATACTCCTCCGAAACGGCTTGACCGATTTTGTGGAAATTTTTTGTGCTTATCCGATATCTATGAGAATCAGCCAACATCTATTCATCCCCCTAAATGTTAAGGGTGGTCCACCCCTAAATTGTTTTTTTGACAATTTTCAGACAACATTTTTTGTTTTTATTTTTTTATGATACAGCATTTAAAAGTACACACAACCCTAAATTTTCACCCTTTTATCACCAACCCCTATTTTTTAATAGTCATTTTTTATCCCGGGTCGATAACTGATCAATCGTCATTTAATTAGTTGTATGGCAAAACAACGTTTGCCGGGTCAGCTAGTAACATACAAAAATCTATACTTATAAAATAACATGTCCCGACTAACTGATTCATTCACTGATCAACAAGGATGGAATTTTGGAAATTGTACCCCTAAGGGCGTGGTGGAATAGGGTTTGAAAGTTTGTGTAGAAGCCGTATTTTTTTAAGTTAGAAACATGAAACTTTATTTTCAAGCTACTTTTTTAAAATTAATAGATACGTATTTAGGCGTTTCTGGAAAATAGGGGTTTGTACAAAAACTTTGTACGAAAGTCCATAAAATCAGTAAATATATTAACTGCCAGGCGAGCTAAGCCGCGAGTAATAGCTAACTGGGTATAAAACAAGATACTTGCATAGAGGTCTAATATTAATGTTTCATAAGGAGAGGCCTGGAGCCCTACCGTCTTATTAATAAACATAGACTAAAGTACTCCAAGGTTTAAGTTGATATTACACTCAGCATTACAGTGCAATAATGTCAACCAAAACCTTGGTGTTCTTTAATCTACGTTTATTAATCGACGGCTAAAGTCTGTACTTTTAGATGCTAGATTAAATTCTAATCTGACCTTTGCCTAAGTACAGGGCTTATCCTGACTCAAATGCCAGTACACTTTACATTTAAGTGTAAGTGTCACTTGCAAACTTGAAATGTGATGGAAAACTAATTCATGTCTTTAGTTTCTTAAATGTATGTAATGCGTGAGATACTCTTTATGCTGTATAGTTTCCATGGTAAGCAAATGATAAAAACCATTATTATGATTATTAAAGATTGTTGACGTTGTTTCGAACTACATTTTTTTACTAGCTGTATGGGAAATAATAAAGTTTTTTTTTATTTTTCCTGCAACTTCGTGGTTTTCCTCTTCATAAAATACATACAAAAAAAATAATTATCTAAATCAGTTCAGTCGTTCGGAAGTTATGCGCTTGCCAACACATTTAGCGATTCATTTTTATATTATAGACTAGCTGCGTATTCCGGCTTCGCTCGGATGTTAATTTTTTTGATTATAAATTGAGATATAAGCTACCCTATCTCTCAAGTTGGATTAAACTGCACAAGGTGTGCAAATTTGATTCAAATCGATTAAGTAGTTTAGTTTAGTCCATCGCGTACAAACAACGTGACACGTAATTTATATATATTAAGATTAAGGATTTTCGTAAGTTTAATGTATGTATGAATTAAAATATAATTGTCACATACATTCAAAAATTTGTTACGGAATTCCGTTGCTCAAAAATATCGAACGCAGCGAATCCATACCACTGTATGGACGGCCACATACTTTGGATTTTTTCCGTATTTACGGAATTTGAGTGGATTTGTATGGGCGAAAATTTCGATTCGGAATTTTGAAATCCGAACGTAATCTGCCACATACCTAAAAGTGATTTTAGTTAATCATACCATCTCTTGCCTTAACCAACCAAAAGTCTGCCAACTTCCAAGAACTAAAAGTGCGAACAAAATCCTTACCTTAATTTGCCGTACTTCACCGGTGGAATCTACTTTGACGATGAGCACGCCAGAACGGTAATCGCTGGTCACCGTAGCCCCCTCCCATACTTTAACTGGATGCTCCACCCAAATTCGGGCATCCTGAAAAAAAATACGTGTAACTTCAAGGCATTGATAAAAAAATATGAAAATGAATAAATCTATTACTTATAAAATAACATGTCCTGACTGACTGGTTCATCATCGCCCAGCAAAAACTGTTAAAGTTACAGCCATGAAATTTGGTGATTAGGAAAGTTTTATTAAGTAGACACCGACTAAGGACGGAATTTTGAAAATTCTACCCCTCAGGGGGTGAAATAGGGGTTGAAAGTATGGAAAACCATATTTTTTTATGTTAGAAACATAAAACTTTATTTTTGAGCTATTTATTAAAAATAAGTAGATACGTATTTAAGCTATACTTCTTATCGTCGGTGCTTGGTGGAATTCCATTCTTGATGCAATTTATTTAGAAACACTTGTACTTTCCACAATATATTTTATTATTTTTTTATTTTTATGGCTATATAACAAATCAAGTGGAGTTGTTATATAGCCCTGATGATGCTTGTATAGCGAAACCGGTTGGCTAAACCATAAAAATAAAAAATAATAAAATATATTGTGGAAAGTACAAGTGTTTCTAAATAAATTGCATCACGTATTTAAGCATTTTTGGAAATTCTACCCATAAGGACGTGAAAACGAGGTTGAAAATTTGTATGAAAGTCCTTATTAATGGGCTACTGATTAAAAAGAAATACGTTTTAAAAATGAATAAATTATTTGTGTTTTAATTCAACTCCAGTTCAGGAAATATATTGACTGCCACGCGAATAAAGCCGCGAGTAACAGTACCCAAATAAAAACGAATAAAAAAAAAGTGTTTTTACGCCCGTATCCCTAAACAGTTAGGCAGAGGTAGAGACTGAGCCACAATGAGAGGTGACAAGATTGTTCCACTAGCGCTGGCTTTTCAGCCTGCGAATGTCATACAGCCAGTTTCCGAAACGCCTATCAATATTAGTTTAGTTTTAGTGATGCATCCCAGCAAAGCTAACAATTTACACTCGAAATAAGAATGTAATGTAAAGTTGGGTCAATTTACTAGAACACATTTGACAAAATGTCCACCTCTGTAAAAACTTTTCAAAATAAAACAAAATAAATATTATTTTTACATTACTATAATAAATATTATGTATTTTAAAATTAAAGGTTCAGCAAATTTGCAATACTACCTTTAAACAAAAAAACAATTTTATTACAAAGACGCTGTCAAATTTCTATCAAATGTCAAATGTGATCTACTAAATTGACCCAACTTTAATAGCTGTTGCGTTTCTCAAGATAAATGAGATTTTAGATAATGCAGTTTCTGAACGTCGTCCAGTGTGTCATTGTTTACACAACTAGAAACAAATACCTATAGATTAATACATGATGCCAAAACTTAGGACCCCTTTTTACGAAAATTGCGCGGACATAGAAGCATAAAATTTGGCACATTAATAGTTTATGTGTAGGAGAAGTGCAGTCTTCAATGGGTCTTTGAGGCCGCTTCTGTGCTTGAGCATCGTAAAACCGCTTACTTTATCTTTTATTCTTATTTAAATTATTGGGAATAAAAAACACAAGGTGTGAGGTCCGAACTATACGGCGGATGCGTTGAAGCCTTTAAATACGCATTCGTGCTGCCTAAGAGCTCATGGAGCGGTTTTTACTCGCGCCCGGGACGGTCGCGGAACTGCGGTTTTATTAAAAACGCACGAGACAACGACACGAGTAATTTGTGCGGTCACAGCCATCGTCGCGGTTGAAATCAACCCTCGCAAACTTGTACGATTCTACGGACGAGCGACCGCTGCAGCTGGAACCGCAAACAACCTCGGGCGCTGCGGATGTACGAGTCGTGCAATGTGCTCTAACTTTTTACACATAAATCTACATTCTACAGAACCTGTGGGCCCGCAACCGCCGCGGGCGCGGGTAAAAACGCTCCGTGAGTTCTTAGTGTTAAAAGCGGAATGTACGGACGCGCTGTCGTGATGAAGGATGGCATCACTGCGAGGACGCTTTTTGTAAACTTTTTGTTAGCACTGCAATCAATGGTTTACATACCAATCTGCAGTTACTGTCCTTTAATTTTCAAGCGATATTTTAGCATAATGTCTAATTTCTCAAAGAAAGACGCAAACATTCTTTGCGAGGGCTTCGGCTCTTCTTTTGATGTCTGCTCTTCAAAAGGAAAGACACATTCTGTTGTCTGGCTTCTTCTTTCCGGTTCGAAAAAACTGTTATAGACAGCCACCATCGACCACACAGGATGTATGGTCGATGACAGCCACTAACTCTACTCCATTGAACTTTTCTATATTTTTTAGGCAACACTACAAGCCGTCGGTTTTGTTCTTCCGTTAAATTATGCGGTATCCATCGAGAGCAAAACTTCTGATTTCTGAACCTTTAGTTGCTCATGCAAAATGTTTTGCATTTGACCAATTTTAATACCTTATTTAGTACGAATTTGTTCATAAATATTTGTTGTCTGTCATAATTAGTTGTTATTCGATATCGATATTAAATTCAGTTATTGCAGTCACCGGCCGACCTTTACTTTTATCGTCATGCGAGATGATCTCGTCCGAGTCTAAATTTTTCTAACCACGAATACACAGAGCTACGAGGTGGTGCTTCATCACCAAATGCCAGTTGAAGTATCTGGCAACTCTCTTGATAACTTAAGCCGCAGCGATAATCGTATAAAATCATTAGGCGAAAATTGACACGATTTAATCTATATATTAATACGTGATGCCAAAACTTTGGACCCCTTTTTACGAAAATTGCGCAGACGCAGGAGCATAAAATTTGGCATACTTATAGTTCATGTGTAGGAGAAGTGCAGAACGCAATATTTTTCAATAATAATGCTTATAAAGTACATTAAACCTATAAATAAAACATTACCCACACTACCATGCATTTGACACACACAAACAAATATATTGATGATTACGATAAAAGATCACAGATCTTCAAGATATTAAAATGTATTGTGGTCGAGTTTCGACCAATGGGCGATCACTATTTTCATTAAAATAGCGATTACAATAACTATCTAAGCCCCGCTAAATTGAAAAAACAAAATACAGTGTCGAAAATTAAAAAGTAATAAATTTCTGTTCCATTTTAAAATTCGGTTATTTTTTTTATTTTATTTATAGTAAGTAGCCAGTTCCAGAAACTATTAGTATGCCCCCCGGATACTCCGAAAGCAGGCGTTTCCCATTTCTATTTAACATTGTTGAGTTCGTAAATAAATATGTGAGCTGGTGATCCTGAGGACCGGGTTCAGTTGCTGAGTTAGGCAACTCAAAACGAATTATCCCCATTTTGTAATTAAATCAACGATGCTAGGATTAAGTAAGTGCCCGGTTGGCGATAGGTTGTTACCTATCGCAGAGTGAGACTTAGTATCTTCGGCTAGAAGTGGGTATACACTATACTATCAGTATATAAAGAATAGCAGACACCAATTCCGACATCCAGTAACAGAACGCAGCACCAAGTCGAGGTTCGGTCTCCTGTTGGAGAATAAGGAGACAGCCCTTGTTGCTGGCGTTGTAGGGAACAGTCCAATCCATCTAAATAATGATCACTCTGCTCAGCAAACAAAGCCCGGTGAAGTTGTAAAAACCGCAAGGTTGGCAACACATTTTGCATTTTCCAAAAAACAATCGACACTTAAATGACGCAATATGTTTCGTAAGACGTAATCTTACTTCACCTTAAGATTTGTCACTTAGATGCAAATGGTTCTTAAAAGTAAAGACCAAAATCTGTTTATCTTCATCGATCTGAGTCATGAAATTCTCAACAACTCCTTCTGCGCGGTTTATTAAAGTTATAATGTTAATTGAAATATTCAAACTTCACATGAAACAGCTTTTATTTCAACAATAAAATTAAAAGGCAATAGATCCGAAAATTTTATTTACTAAAGTGATACTATCCATTTTTATTTTTTTTATGCCTGACGTATTTCCTAACACTAGCTGACTTATAAAAATTACTAAAAGTGAAGTTAAGCTGATATTACAGCCTGTATCACAACGTCATTAAGTTTATTAACAAGACAGCAATAATCTTAGTGGTGCGTTTTCCACCTGAAGCTAGGTTACACCCTAGCACCTTGAGTAAGTTTAATGGCTAACCTACTTAAGACTGAAACATGACAGTGGCAAGAACTAACATTATAGCGATAAGATGTACGGCAAAGTGGAAGTAACGATCCGGGCGTGTTGCCATATAATTTTCCGACCTAGAACTATAATTATGCCTAGAATTTTCATGAACAATTTCTTGCGAATCTTCTTTGCGATTTCACAACCCTACTTTTCTGTTTTCGTCAAGTAAAAATAGGTGTTATGTTTAATAACATATTGGTTTACAGATTAACAATAATCTCTTAAACGTGTAGGTCTTCACATGTTTAGTTCTTTAATTTCAATCCATTTATATGTTCACGCAAGCTAACACCACAAATGTCGGAGGACAAATACCTGTAAGATGGTGAACGAAATTGGTCTTAATTACCGTTCGTTTATTTTTACTGCTAACATCAGGTATATCGAGTCTCAACTCAAAATCAGTAGTAACAAGCATATTTGACGTTTCATCGTGATCGTTTCAACGTTATATGCGCCTTCAACCAACGTCTTCTGTTTCAATTTTAATTGACATGCATAAATTTATCGTTTATACTCGCTCAGCGCGAAATGAGCCTTTACTACACAGCTTAATGTTCAAGTTTGCTTGCGTTTTGTACATCGGTTCGTCTTCTGCACGCATCATTATTAATTACTGTGCTAATAGTAAGAAATTGAAACAATTTTTTAAATGTAAACTGCTTAAGCGACGTTGTGCACTTTTTGCGATGGGTAAAAAAATAAAATTCGCATCAGGAAACGTGACCTGATCAAAAATTCGTAAGATAGTGGGAGAATAAAACCATTGTATGTTGTTAATTTGCCACATTTTATAATGTGATTTTCATTACGCCGGGCGCCGGTATACCTTTAAGTTAAATATGTATTGTCATATAGTTTGAAGAAGGCGCGATACAAATTTTTTGCTTCAATCAATTAAATGAATATTTTATTTCATCACATTTAGCACTCTTATGCTGATAATTAAAGCATTTTATATAAAATGATTCCCTGACCATTCAAAAGTGCACAATGTAAACATTCAAGTTTTCATTTCTGCCGGCACACCCAAAGTACAACCGTTGATTTCTTAACATTAAAAATATTTTTTTTAAAATAGTTTCAAATCTTCAGTTATTATTATAATTTAAGCGCAGTAAAACTGTAAAAAACGCATTCGATTTCAATAATGACGTGGTATTTATTAGGTTCCCTGTGTTGGTCCGGGCTCCTTTGCAGAATAGACCATCTGCCTTCCTACCAGGCAGCTCGTAAAAGGCGAGCATAAGCTTATCGTTACTAACACCGTGACATCTGAATAGGTGGTCGAGTTTCGCCACGACTCACCCGGATTGGTACCACCGCCTTACCTATTCCTGCCTCCATAACGTCATGACGTGTTCCGGTTTGGAAGGTAAGGTAGCCGGTAAACTTACTTTTGCTCGAGGCCTATCATCCCGGCCTCAGGTTGGCAACGCACTTTGCCTTCCAATATTATAAAAATGAAGGCATATATTCTCGATATTCTGTATGATTCTTATACATATTTTCCTTGATTTAACTGGGATGTCATCACTAACTCCAGACTCACTGGCAATGGGATCACCTCTGATAAAAGTCTATTCTTATACTCAGTGGACCCAAATACACATTTCTTACTAATAGGAACTTTTACTTTTCACAGTGTTGCTCCAAGGCCTTGTGCGGAATAGGTTGTCTGTCTTTTTGTTACACAACAATTCTTAAGAGGGGAGCATAGCATAAGTTATTTGTATTAGAATGCTGTTCATGAGGATATGTTTTCCAATTCCACAAAAATAATAGATAATCCTTTAAAAGACTTCCCATTTAGATGACTAATTGGTTTTGAAAACTTTAAAGCTCTTTTAGTTTTAGTTATTTTATTAAATTTTTTCAGGATTTGACCTACCAAAATAAAGAACAAAAAATACATTGGCAAAAAAATTTAAATGTGATATTAGCTTAGTTTCGTTTTCTAGAAAGGTGATTAATTCTAAATACTTTTTCTCATTTCTTTTCTCATTAATTGGTCATAGGGCTAGTGTAGTCTCAAGTCCACCGACCAACATTGAGGCTAGGCATTTTTGTGGTAAACATATTTTCATGTCTGCATTTTCGGGCCTGGGTGTTTATGAAATTTATTCTGGTATATATTTAAGTATTTCAATGTTGGATATAATATCAAATGAATCAGTGAATAGCACCCATAACACAAGAATATAATTTGGTTACTTTGCCGTTAGTTTCAATTTGTATAATTTGTCCAAAGGATATTATTTATTTATTTATTTATTGTGTTAGAACAAAGCAGTTTTATTAATAGAAAATTAATGTTAACTGTTTCATTAAAACACAAAATAGAGAGTCATGGTTAGGTTGATGCTTATTAGAGCAGACAATACTTTGATAATGGTTTATCTGATTTGAATAATACAACATTTTTGACATATTTTACTTGCACTGGCTGAAACTAATAAATATATGTCTGTACAGAAAGTTGCATTTTATACACATTTAAAGACATTAGAGATTCAAGTCTCAAGGAAGCTGCACAAAAAGTTTGAGACACAAATACTGATCTACAAGATACCTCTTTTTACCTTACCTTTTTACCTCGTTTTAAAAAAATATATAATTATGGCAAACGTCATCTTGGAACTGAAGTACATATTTATTTGATTAATTATGAGTACTGCTCTAACTTGCTACTTTTTTTAAGCAAGGTGTCTAGAAAAATATATATTGAATGTCTTCAGCGAAAGTAGCTTGTAGCTGTAGCTTAACATACTTTCCACCTAGACACTAATGTCATTATTCAAAAATAATTGTTGTGTTATTATATAAAAATAATTTCTTTAAGGAATCTTTAAACCTAAATAACTAACAAGCTATTTAAATTACCTGAGAACCATCTGGCCAATACAAGCCCTTATTTGTACTTTCCACATCTGACAATCTTATCACCAAAAAACTCATTTTTCAATTAACGCTAAATCTTTAGAACTGCCAATTAAACACTAAACTGTATGAACTATTCCTTCATACTACCATTCAAGTAAAAAGAGACTGAATACACTTCTCAAAATAGTGATCATAAAACCTAATTTACTTACCCGAGAATACACATATGACAGATTCAAGGAAAACATTTAAAAAGGACTGAGCCACTTACGTAGACAGACAGAAATAATGCCGACTAATCAAGTTAAGGGTGGATTAACTGTAACATATGATTAGAAGAAAACTATCTTATTAACAATGAGCTAAGGCAAGTAAATGAGTATTAAAATGTCAACAGAACAGTTGTACTATAATTAAAAAAAGGATTTGCATACATAAATTAGTAATTTTATAGTGAAAGGAAGGTATGAGTTCTGTCGGTTTTGGTTTTATTAGCATTTTTATTAAGTATCAGTGATGTGAGGTTAACCATTTTGGTTTAATGTTTTTGTGTATTAGTGTGTAGGCTCTTATAGCAATATACTTGAGAGGGTCCTATGGGGACATTCCTCAATGACAGCATTAAAAAATCCTTAAGTAAAGTCTAAAATTAAGTCACACTAATTCAAAGGTCTAGCCGATTTAATCTTGTTTCAACTATTTGTCATGATACTTTAATCAATTCGACCGCATCATTTGTCAAGGGACTAGTTTACATGTTTAAGTCCACTAAACAACTGCAAAGCTCAGGTTCGATTTCAGATGGGGAAATTCTTTTGTATAATGAACATTTGGAGGTCTGCATTTTTTCTGGTATCTATTAAGTATGTCTATGTATTAGAATTATTGACTAACACCCATCAAGCAACCATTTAATTTGCTTACTTTGGAGTAGGATTCCATTTGAGTAACTTTATTTATTGATTATTTTTTTTATCTTATTATAAAAACAAGTATTGTTATTTGTCTCATACATATTTTTGTTGATCATTACCGAGATTGAGAACTTTAAAGTTGATTAATAATCCTGCATCTCATGTATCTCTATTGTTAACTAGCTGTTGCCCGCAGCATTACCAGGGTGGTTCATTAATTATCATTAATGGATTAGTATCCCACAGGAACATTTTTTCGGGACAAAAATTATACTATGTGTTAATCCTAGTTACCCTCAATGTGTGTGCCAAATTTTATGAAAATTGGTTCAGCAGTTTTTGCGTGAAGAAGTAACACACAAACATAAAAACTTTCACATTTATGATATAATAGGATAGGATAAGACCAATTTAACTTGTAAAAGAAAATTATTGAGGATAAACCAATAATGAGAAATGTTAGATGCACATCGCTATCAGATTAAAATATTTCAAAAGGCAATTACCACCATCACAACTTCTAGACACTTGAATTAATTTAATAACCCCTCTTCCCGTTCAATTGGAAATATTATGAGCACTCAAAGCATGATAGCAGAAATAATTTCATATGTTCATACAGAATAGCAATAATTTTGTGTTATTTCAATTGTAAATGTTTCATGGTCCAGTTACATAGAATTGTAATGTAAACACAATCATTTAAGTTAAAAATCATATAGGAAGAATAATGAAGTCTATTTTGACTTATATATTCTAACATTATAGCACTCACAATTAACCAAGTGGTACATCCAATTTATATCTGTCTTATTGTTACATAGGTCTTCTCTATGAAAACTCATTGAGCGACTTTGTTATAATACAATACAATACACTTCAGACAACACCTGTGTTTAATTATCGGGAAAACCTGTGGGTAACAGCTAATGACAAAATACCATATGGGCCTATATATAGCAATTTCATTTATGCATAGCTTGTAAAAGACTTAAGCATGTGCGGACAGAGTAAAAGGTGTATTGTAATTACTCCAGAAATAAAGTTGTATTTCTCCTTTTAGGGGTCATGTTTGGAAACAATAGCTAAATGTTGATTAACAGTATCAATGTAAGATTGACTAGTAGTAATAGGTAAAGTGAGTCTTGCAATCCAAGTTTGCAAAAATATGATGGAATTAGCCATCTCTGTCTATGATAAAATTAAAAGATTTCATTTTGTCCCCCTTACTCACAATAAACTGTCAAAACCTAAATACACAAGACACAAGAGGGTACATGTTCAAATTAAAACTATTATAATTATTTGTAAAGATACAGCAAATCCTGCATTATCTTCCTAAAAAATCAGCATCATGAACCTAAACTATTATAATAATTAAATTAACTATGTTGATAATAAGATTTGAATTAAGTACAAAATATTTGATGTTGAACTCAAAAGTAATATTAGCATCAAATAAAATTGTGATGTAATAAAAATAAACACCAAAATTACGTGTCATAAATAAAACGTTTATACGATAATTTGAAGATTATTAGTTTAGTTCGGTAATTAATTACGTAGCCATGAATTATTCATATCTTGCGAACATTACGATTTTATGCAGTTGATGTCATAGATAGCGAGAGTGATCTTAATCTTAACTAATTGATACAACCTACTTGTAACATAGAAATAATTTTAAAAATAAAACAAAACAAACAATGGAACAACACCGGATGTATTCTGAACTTAAATTTTGACGATATTAAATAAAAAAATACGGAAGATAAAGTTGATTCTGATATTTACCTTGGTGTAGAGTTCTTTTGTCGTCATTTTGATTTAATATCTTACTTTTTAACAAAATATTCACAAACTTAAATTGTTCATTATTTCACCACGAGTTCTATATTTCGAAAATTCATTTTAAAGTTAAGGTAGATTTAAAACTAAATAATCATTGCAAATTGCAAAAACAGCAAAACGTCACTGTAAATTGTAATCTTTTTCGATTTGACACATGACATTTTTATCAATTTGTCAAAAACTAAAGATTAAAAATTGTATTTATATTCAATAGAAACATTGGGACCTTTTTTTAGCTAGGTAATGACTTTATCACAATAGGCGTGCATTCTTAACAATTTATCAAAATAACCTGAGAAAACGCTCTACATATGTCTTCCGTAAAGAAGTAAGGTAGTTATATAAAAAAAGAAAAACCGCTGAACAATAACAATGGCACATCGAAAGTTGTTAGCTAAAATTCCCATGGATCGGCTGATAGCTACCTAGTGATGCGCTTGTACGAATATAAAATATCGAATTTTCATATTGTTGTGTCAATATTTGTTATGAACAATTTTTGTATTTCTTGTTACCTTTCATCAGCATACATTTTATATTTATTTAATTTCATCAATCAAGGGCCAAGGCATTTCATTTTTGTTTCAATTTTAAATAGGTAAATAATTTAAAAAGCTTATAATTATAATATATTTCGCTATAATACTATCTATTTTTTTTGAAAACGCTGTGTTGGTCCATTCTCCAACTATCTATTTTTCTACTAACGGCCGAAAATGATCTAAAACATATTTAGTACATTTTATACAAACGTAAAACGGAGTAAAAAAATTGATTACGGATTAAAACAACATTTTGCTGCCAGCAGATATATTTAATGTCTGCAAAGATTTAATAACTTACATGTCTACTTACATTGATATTCTGACTTTAGAAATGGAAAAGAAAACATGGTTTGTAAATATTTCTAACAATAGAAGAGATAGAATACAACATTGAATATTGAGTTAAGTCAAGTTAACACAAATAAGGTATTTATTTATAATCGCTGCAACGTTTGTTTTGATAACAATACACAATCATTATATTTTACATTTCATTTCCGAGGCCAAAAGCAGGAGTCAAAATAGTTTATTTATTTTCTTGCACAGGAAACCAAGTTTGACATGCTTCTGCAGCTATTTCACATAAGGAGGAAAAAGTTTTGCTTCTTGCTTCGTAATCTGTAAACATTATAGAGACTATTAAAATTTTATTTAATATGAGGGTTACCCCGTCATAGACATAGCAAACGTAAGCAACAATAGTACCTACAACCCTTACGAATAAACTGTGCACCTCGGGCTGTGACATCATTTGTCATTAACATTTTCCATTCATCATTTTCATTATTTTTTTTTATGTTGATACTTGATAAAAGATCGGTTTAATAACTATAACAAAGATGCTAATGATGCTATCGATATTGCGCGCTTGTGCCGAATACGATGCGTCGCGCAGGACAGCGGCAGGGATCGCATTTTAGCGGAGTGCACAGTTGTTATGAACGAGTTTGTATTGTAATATGTATTTGATATTGTGGACTATGTAAACATAGAAAGGAATAAAATAGATATATTATACTACACAGTCAAACACATACACACGAATAAATGCATACAAGTGTATCAATTAAATACACACATTGCGTGCATAGTACACACAGATTAGGACACAATTTGTTCACAAAAAATTAGCTTAAATCGAAATCAAAAAGTAATTATCATATTTTACGCAAAAACATACCAGAAGGTCCCCTTTTGCCAAACATAATTCCATTCATTGGAGCATTTTTGTAATTTGCTTCAGATAAATCAACTAAGCATAGAAGTACTGCAAAAAGAATAGCGATAGCACCAAATCTTGTCATACTGGAAATCATCTGAAATAAGAATTGTAGATTATCGTCATGAAGTTATTTTTAAGCCATTTACGTTTCACTAATCGATAATATGATACAATAAAAGATTAAGACATAGCACAACTTTAAATACCTATAGCATATTAAATATAGGCAAATAATCTTATACCTAGACAAATATTGAATACAAAGTTTTCACAATTTTTATATCTATATAACTAAGTATTTTTTTTACTTTTAAATAACTAAGTTATTTTACTCCTGAAGAAAAAAAATATTACTTAGCATGCAAATGACTCTTCAAACCTTTTTCCGCCTTTTAAAAACATCTTAGGTTTTGCCACATTAGATTGTATCACATAGCGTTATAAAATATGTTTTACGACCAATGCTAAACCTATTCACATACCTATTTTTTATGCCTATTGCCTGTAGCTGGCATGAATCTAGCAAATATACCCAAAAATAATTAAAATGAACAAATAAGTATTTTTTATCTATATATTACGTAAGGTTAAAAATGTAGAAGAGCAAATTATTTATATTGAAGTAATTTAAAAATGAATACGTGTAGGCTACTAAAAAGAGCAGAACCCATTTTTAGAATTTTTAAAATGTCTGTATGTCTGTCTTTCTGTCAGTATTATGACCGCGATTTACGCTAAATCTACTAAAATGGTCGTAACGAAATTTGGTTGTACTGTATGGCTCAAAGAAGTTTAAAGATTTTTATTCCGCTTACTAAAGAGATTCCATGAGTTAGGCGCAAATATCAAAATGGAAATTGGTCTATAATTTATTTCGCGTGCTCCAATTTTATTATTTTTTAAATTAATCGCTTTATAGATGGTCATAACTTTTGTTGTTTAAAAATTACAGATATAGCAAAATTAATCATCAACTGACCAAATAACTTGAAATCCTAAATGTAGAGTAGGTACCTACTTACTTGATGTTTGAAAGGACAGACCTTTTTACCTATACGTATATATGTCAAGTCACAGGTTAGGCAATGAGTAACAATTGCTAAATGATGAAGTTTGCCTGATCGGATAACGTAATCATATTTACTGACAACGTAATGGATTTTTCTGAAAGTATGATGATATACACCGCGCTGCCTAGACACCGAATACGGTGTCGGTGTCCGAACTCGGCAATAGCGGCTACTGTTATAATGACGACATAAATAGGTACGTAACAGTGAGAAGTAATAGTACAATGACAGCCTTATCGGAGGAGGAGTAAGCGTAGGTACAGGCTAGGAAGCACTGATTTGATTTTCTATATCAGCAGCTATGTGTGATAATATTTATTCCTATCACAGAAGTGTCGTTAACCATCAACATTAGACTATGCTTGTCACTTTAGAAGTTACTATGTTGGAGAAAAATGGTTCAAACCTAACTAGATTTAATAAGATTGTCATAATATTCATAAGAACAAAAAAAATACAACGATTGTTTAAAAACATAAACGTTTTTCTAGTTTTAAATGAATAAACCATAATTCCTACTTTAATCCTAAATTACCTTCGAACTTGCTTCATAAATATTTTCTTAATGTACATAAGCTGATATTTAATAGGCGGTAGCTACGGCATTATTGATGTTTATGTATTAAAAAGCATCAACCTACTTGCAATCAACACACTTAGGTATTTGTAAAATAACTGATTATATTACCTTTATTTTTTTTTCAAACCCAAGTCTGGTATCACTAACGGAAGCAAGCCGTCAACTGATAGCGATGACCATTTTCGCCCCGTTTTATAGCAAGAAATCAGGACATGGCGGCACAGTCCCCATTCAATTAAAGGATTATTGGATACTGACCACATATTGACAATGATAGCAAGATCTCTCAAGAGATCAAAACTTTGTTAGTGCACATTACGCGTAAAACAATATTTAGTTAGGATGTTATTTGAAAATCAAACATTTTGATTTATTTATAGGTAGCTAGTCAGTTTTTGGTAAAAACTTAATCTGAATAGAAATTGAATAAAATTACTATTTTAATTAAATATATAGTGACACCTGAAGCTTTCTATCATGCAGGAGTTAATAGACATTTTTTTGAAGTAAAAATCTTTCTTGTTAAAGACCCAAGTTGTAAGAGAGGTTTCCTCTATATACTTAAGCATTTCTTTCAACTCAGCAGCACTGATTATTGAATGTGGTATTGCCTGTGAATTACTAGCGTGCAGTTTATTTTTTTTTATTTAATCAACATATTTTTTCAACAGTAGGTACTACCTCGTTTTCCTGTCATCGCCTCTCTGGTCTAGTGGTCCGACGTCGGACTTTTCTTCTTGAGGTCCCGGGTTCGATTCCTGAGATCGGGTAGCAAAAAAAAATTAAAATGCTGTGCCCGGTTGGTGATATAAGCATGCTGCCAATCACATTTAGTTAGTCTTCGGCTAGTCGTGGGTGCCGTGGTTGTGCCTCTAACTACCTCTTCGGGAATATGGTCGTGAAGATATTTTACATTCCCTCATTTTTCAAAAATTCTGTCTAGTGTCAGATGTTGTAGAAATTAATATTTATGACCAAACAGCATATGCCTTAAAAAGATGTTGAAACTGTCACTGCAATGAAATTTTCTAATTTTATAAAAAGCTGTTTCTTCTGACACATTAAGAAGCGATTGGGGACATGACTGGAAATAAAACGGGTTACTTTTCATTCCCAACTGTTCCCAATGCTCAAGTGGTATACATGGTAACGCAAAATAATTATAAAATGTGAGGGAAACTCCAGGCAACAGCTAGTTTTTAAATAAATGAAAGTAATATTCAGTGCTTCAAAACCCTTCAACTCTCTAAGGAATATTGTAAATTAAAAATCAATCTATATGTCAATTTCCCGCATAATAGAATTTCGACATTGTAGATAACAAACACGCCCTGCAATATTCACACATCGTATAAAAGGCCCTGCGAAATAGTTTGATGCATCAGTTTCTAGAGAGCTTCAGAAGAAAGCTGAAACATTTTATATATTTTATCGAAAAGTCAGAAAAGTAAGGTTTTTTTATAATTTTCGCAGATTATCAAAAATAACATATATTTAATTTATTATAAATCCATATTTTTGTATTATAATTGCGAAAGTCCGTCTTTGTGTCTGTTTCGCTTTCACAAGCTGGAGGGGTTTTATTGAAGATCAAAGTACACATACAGGCTACTTTTTCCTTTAATAAAAGAAGGAGATAATTAGAGATGAAAGATTGTCTGAAAACCTATTCTATACTGACGAAATCGCGGGAAAACTGCTAATATTTCATAACATTTAATTATTGATCATTGTATTATTAAAGACGTTTACACCATGGGTCATGTTCAATTTGCAGAAAATCGTAGCTGTGACAAGCGTTCAAACTATCAAGCAGATAAAGCGTAATAGGGCTAGTTTTTTTTTGTGTGCAATCGAATGGCCCCATTGTAAAGATATCGGTGAAAGGGTAATTTAATTAAAAACTCCCCGAACAACTTCAAAATCACATTTTTGGACGTAGTTTCCAAAAACTATGGAGCGTATTTTGTAGTTTGGTTGGTTTTGTAATAAAAGTTCCTTTAAAATCGCATGGACTATTCATAAGTCATATTATTTTTTAGTGATTTAACATTTTCAAAATGGGTTCCAAACCCATCCAACTTTGAATGATCTTATAACAGATGAAACCTGATTTGTTTAAAAGTAAGTTTAAACATTTTTCTTATTGCACTTTATACACTACATAGTGGATGTTATAACATATAAATAAATGAAATATCAGTCAGCCATCCTTTGTAACTTTGTAATGCTTTCTAGTTTAAATGTTTTCTGCGGAATCCATGAAAATATTGGCCTTAGTGTAACCTTACTTAATTTGCTGCAAACCTTAGGTTTCAAATTCTAATCAAAGAGATTTCGTGCATATTTTTATAATTGTAATTGTTTCTGAACCCAATTTAGATATAGATTATAGGTTAGTCACTCGAAAATTTTCAACACAATTTGTTCAGTCATTCTAAATATCTAAACAAATTTTAATGATAATAATATTAAGATATAGGTTATAATAATAGACAGTTAAAGATTGGGTCTATAGAAACTTTAGTCTTTACATAATACATTGCAAACGGCTATGTATAGCTTCGAGGTGTTTTTTTTTCTATAATTGATCTAATTTTAATTAAACCCTGATAGGTAGGTTACTTCTAAATGTAAGCCTAATCTAATATTTATTTTATATGTGAATGCTTGTAAAAATTCAATGAAAATTTCCTAAGGACCTGTTAAATTAAAAAGTTACGCACTATTAAAATCTAGACTATTTCCTAAAAATAATGGTTTAATATTTTCTTTCAGATCATGCGTGCTACAATTATTGTATGTATCTTCTTCTTATTTAGTTTAATGTCTATGAGCGAAGCTAATTATAAGAAGATGCCATTCAACGGGTCCATATTTGGGAAACGTAATAATATAGGTAAGTAATGTTACTTTACCTATATATTAAAACGTGATGCCAAAAGCTTGGACCACTTTTTTCGAAAATTGCGAGGACGCAGGAGTATAAAATTTGGCACACTTATAGCTCATGTGTAGGAGAAGTGCAGAACGCAATATTTTTCAATAATAATGCTTATAAAGTACATTAAACCAATAAATGAAACATTACCTACACTACGATGCTTTTGACACACACAAATAAATATATTGATGATAACGATGGCGCATTACCTATTCAGGAAACAAAGTAGTTGGTCTTGAGAAATGAAGATGGCGTTCTTATCAACAAGATATTAAAATTTATTATGGTCGAATTTCAACCAATGGGCGACCACTAGTTGTTAATAAATAAATGAAAGTGAAATTGCAAAAAGATACCTGTGATATGAGGTAATTACAAGCACCAAAGTTGTTAATAATTCTCTCTCAATATTTTTTAACAAAGTTTTAATTTTCTTGCCTTAATTGCTTTAATTACTAAATACGACAGTATAAATAAACATGTTATTTGTCGTAGAATTTAACCTTCTATAATAATAACCAGATTGTGGAGTGGGTTTATTTTATTTATACCTAATAATAAGTTGATGATTTTATTGAATATTTTATAGTATGATCTAATTTACTTAAAAAACAGGTTTTAATTAAAAAATATGATATTTGCCGCAACCATACTCAATTTTAATAAAAGAATGCTGAGTAGCAACCTAATGGTAAAAGAACTT
Organism: Calephelis virginiensis; assembly: GCA_002245475.1. Lineage (NCBI taxonomy): Eukaryota > Metazoa > Arthropoda > Insecta > Lepidoptera > Riodinidae > Calephelis > Calephelis virginiensis. The sequence goes on from NJDC01004541.1 coordinate 86,670, forward strand.
TATAAATCAGTGTACAATAGATAGACAATAGTAGCACGGTAATCTTATCTTAATATAAATATATACATATCACGTTGTTTGTCCGCGATGGACTCCTAAACTACTCAACCGTTTTCAATCAAATTTACACAGCGTATGCAGTTTGATCCAACTTGAAAGATAGGATAGCTTACATCTCAATTTATAATCAAAAAAATTACCGTCCGAGCGAAAGCGAAGCCGGGACAGGCAGCTAGTACACATATAAATAATAATGGCCTTTTTGAATATTCGATAAATAACATGCTGTTTTTCTTATGATTAAGTAGATTGCCTCTGTAGTCTAGCGGTTCAGTTGTTGGACTTGACTGCTTGAGGTCCCGGGTTCGAATCCCGGGTCGGGCAACAAAAAGAAAATTGGGTTTTTCCAATTTTCTAATAAAAAAAAACGTTGCTTGGGGTTGGAAATGTGCCCGGTTGGCGATAGGCTTGCCACCTATCACATTGTGGGACTTAGTGTCTGCGGCTAGTCGTGGGTGCCCTGGTTGTGCCAGGGCGTGTATGGGCGTGAAGATACTTTTTTTAGATTACGTACGTACGTAAGACGCTCTCCTGTCTCTCTCTCTTATATAATAATATTACATAATATATAGTATAATAATACCAATCCGACGTTGCATATTTCAAGGAGATTCTCTCTCACCTATTCTCTTCTGCTTAGCAGTGAACTCTCTTTCGCAAGTTTTAGCTAAATATGAAACTAAAGGATACAAATTAAAAGACAGCATATGGGTAAACCACTTACTATACATGGACGATTTAAAATTTTATGCTAATAGTAGACATAATTTACAAATATTTTTAGATAGCACTGAAATATTTACTAGAGATATAGGTATGAGCTTTGGTTTTAATAAGTGTAATGTATTACATCTTGCAGTCAGAAAAAGAAGCGCATGTCAGTGAGACGGGCATGTACCTACTTCTTACCGGAGATCAATTTAAGGTCTTAGAAAAACATCAAACATATAAATTTTTAGTAGTAGTAAGACAACAGATACAGAAAGAGTACGTAAGGAGGGTTAAATGCTTGGCAGAATCACACCTTAACTCTAGAAATTTATTCAAAGCTATCAATTCATTTGCTTTACCGGTGTTACTTTATTCGTTTGGCATTATTAATTTTAAGACTAGAGACGTGCAGAACATAGACATCAAAACAAGAAAAATTTTAGCATTAAACAAAGCACATCAACAGAAATCCGAGGTTGAAAAACTATATTTACCAATAAATGAAGGTGGAAGAGTGCTCATTAACGTAGAAATGTTATAAGACACAAATCATAAAATACAAAAACTATTTGGAACGAGAAAGAGATGATCTTATTAGGGCTATCGCACAACAGAGACAAATATTCAATTTTGAAAGAGGCACAAAGTAACTTAGCTGAAATAGGTTCGACATCGAAACAAAATCACACAGATATAGATTTGGAAAAAGCAGTAGCAAAGTTTAAAATAGAGAAGTGGAAATCTAAACCTTTGCACGGTCAATTTTACAGAGCAATATTATCTAAAAATAATACTGATAAGATCACTTCTTTCCACTGGCTCAAAGAAAAACCCTTATCACCCTCACTTGAAGCTTCAATTTTTGCAATTCAAGATCAAGCAATTATGACGAAACAGCACGAAAGGGACATATTGAAAAAAGCGGTAGATGGAAAATGTAGACTGAGTTCGGTGAAAGACGAAACAGCACAACACATAATATCGGGATGTGAAAAATTAGCTGGTACACATTATACAAAAACACACAATAACGTCGTCCAGTACGTATTTTGGACGATCGCAAAAAAACATAAATTTGAAGTTTCAAATCTTAGGTGGAAAGAAACACTAGATAGACCACAAGTCAGAGAAAACAGTGAAGCAAAGCTTATGTGGGAGATATCAGTTCAAACTGATTTAACTGTACCAAATAGACCGAATAGACCACACATAATATACATAGACAAAAACCACAATCACACATATTTAATTGATGTCACAATACCTTCTGATTACAACCTGGGTCCAAACGAAATTGAAAAACTGTCAAAATACAATCTTTTGAAACATGAAATCACACGGCTTTGGAAAACTAAAACGTCTATTATTCCCATAGTTATAGGTACAACTGTAATCGTAAATAAAAGCTTGAAAAGGTATTGTGACAATTTAAACAGCAATATAAACATATCTATAATGCAAAAGCAAGCAGCAATTCATACATCAATAATACTTTCAAAAGTTTTAGGAGATACTATATTTGTTGGGACGGAGGCAGATGAAACACAAACAACACACCAACCGGCAAACGCACAAAATATACAACAAGTTTCAATCACTCAAAATACACCAAACACTCAAGAGCTACCAAATACACACATCACACAGGAAAGCCAAATCACACCAAACAATCAATATCCAACACATACACAAGACACAGAACCATCACAGAACAACTGCCTATTTCACTAAATACATACCTCAAACAACAATAAATATTTTTATATATCTAGAACATAACTCTTCCTGGCGGTCTTTCATATTCTAAATTGCAATAAAATACACACCTGTCAAGTACATAAGTCTCAATCACACATACAACACAACAATTGTCAGTCTCACAAAACATACAACAATCATCGACCACACAACTTAGAACAGACAGAAATATACATCGACCATACAATACACGATCGAGAAGTCGTAGGTAGAGGGGAATAAGAGTCTCTTTTCTTGTAGGCAACAGGACGGAGCATTTATTAAACCGACCAAAGTCGAGAATATGGAAAACCATTTGTTCATAATAATAAGTATATGGCAATGTCATAAATGAAAAATATATTTATTACAAACGATTATTCTGTTTAGATGTTTGCACTTTTTTTTACCTAATGGTAACTTTGTAACATAATTAATGCTCTTTGACATTCTTGTAATGTAACAGGTACCTATTTTTGATGTCAAACAATATCCAAAACATGTGTGCAAGTGCGAAAGTTGCAGAGTGTGATAAAATTGCACATAGAAATTAGATCAATTATTGCAAAACATACATAATGAGCCAAATGCTATGGCCATATTATAATAAAAATACATAACATACGATAAAATAAAATAAGGTCTGGCACTCGATACTCTCTGCCTACCACGTAAGGGACTTGGCGTGAAGATATGTATTTATGTATGTATGTAATATTAGAAATAAATGTATATAGTAAAGTTATCAAAAAATAGGTCTATTTGACTAGAGATTATTACAATTTATTAACAATTCACACATGTTTTTCATCCAGACTCGCGCTGCAACCAAAGAACTTCTACTTGATTGAATTTTAAGGACACCACGTTTAATACTGTTTATTTATTTTCAGAATACGATACAACGGGAAATGCCTTATTTGCGCTCTGTGAAATAGCCTCCAATACTTGCCAGACATATTATCAAGCTTTAGAAAATAAGTAAGTTAAGTTTATGTTAAATGTTAATTCATCGATTTGATCCAATAATATAATAATAACAAAATGTATATTCTTATCTGTTTTATCTGAATGGATAAAGTTTTCTTCTTCACTTTTGATATTTTGTTATTGTTAGCCCAAAATAAAACATAGCCCAGGTAATAACTATTTTAAACAATCGAATCAATTATCACTGAAAGACATTGTATACACACTTTTTTTTAAATAACACTTGTACTTTTCCACATAAAGCGTTTTGGAAAAATATTGTGTAAAGATGTGTGTAAACTGAAAGCTCTCTATGAAAACGACTTTGAAATCTTAAATTCTTACATTACTGTAATTTTATGTTTATTAATTTTTAAATTTTATGTAATAAATAATGTATTTAATAAATAATGTATGTAATAAATAAAGAATTAATTTGAATTTCATTGGTTTGAATAACTTTTTACGAAGTCTAAGCCAAACTACCTTACCTATTCCTGCCATCATAACGTCAGCACTCAGCGCCTACCGTCGACGTGTTCCAGTTCGGAGGGTAAGGTAGCCGGTAAACTTATTTTGCTCAAGGCCTAATATCACTGTTTAAGGTTGGCAACACACCATTACCAACTTTGGCGTCTCCAGTAGCTTGCTATAATTAAGTAATCTGTGGTCTCCAGGCAGCATGAATTTCTTGCCATCAGGAAATCCGAGTTTTGGCGCCATCGTGAATGAAGATGGTCGTAATTTTTTCACAATTATTGAATTTAGTGTAAAATATGAGTAAAATTGATTAATTTAGGTGGGAATTAGTTTGATTTTGTTCAGTGAAAGTGCACTAATAAAATAATCATGAAGAAATTAGTGTATCGTGAATTTCCTCGCTGCCGCCAAATCTCATAAACGAGCTTGTGTAACGAAACCACCGCTTTACTCAAGATCCAGACAAGACTGTGTAAATAGTGACTAATGACTGAAATAAGGAATTAATATAGAAGACGTAAATTGAAAATATATAACAAGAAAAAGATTTACTAATACGGAAGACGTGGCTGTATGGACACAGATCCTTTGCCTTTCCCCGACTGGGATAAAATTAAAAAACAACAACAACAACATCAGGAAATCCGTCTGCGTTTTTGCTTTCCAATATCATAAAAAAAAACTATTACTAGCTAATAAAAAGGAGTTAGCTGGGTAGGCAAGTGATACAATAATTGCGTAAGGGGAAGGTATTCACTTGCATTCAGTTTATTACGCCAAGTGGGAAGAGAGTAGATATCGAGTGCCAAATTTTATGATCCCCGTTGACCTGCCGAGCTTCCTTTGTATTTGTATGACAAACAATAATAGGTACCTAAAAGTCCTAAGCTAAAATTTTTACATAACTTTTTCATGCAATTTAGATTAAATTCATTATGGCAAGCAGAAACAACATAGTTACACATAGTACTTTTTAACCGTTTGCGGCATCACATTATGTTGATGACAAGTAGTAGAGTTACAACTGTGGTCACAACGTCATTATGCGTCGAACATGAAAAACATCATTGGAGTACATCGTAATAATTCCGACCATTTTGAGACGTGTCAAATAAAAATGGTAGTTTGTCAAGGGGACTAAATTCACCTGCGTGATCGAAATTTTCCGATTACAAATTAGTGATAAACTTGACAAGCCCAATGTCCCGTTTTGGGCGACGTTCGATGAAGGTAGTAATTTATCCTGAGTCGTCTTGTCGGGTAACGTTTGCACCATGTTTGTTGAATTTAATGCCACATATTGAGAGGATAATTAGTTTATTTAAGGTTCCGAGAACCTAGGTCTTTCTTAAATCACGTAATTATAACTTTCATTCACAGTAGGGAGAGTCATAATTGGATGTTTACCAAGTTTTGTGGCTGCAAAGATTACGATTCGCCATGAAATCGTCACTGGAACGCGAGCGCACCCTTACTACGGTAATATTATCTATACAGTATTCTAACTTCATATAAAAGGACGACGCGCGAGCTATACCTACGCGTTCGGATCAGGGCATGCACGCGGCATGCTACAATAGCGAGTGTGCCGCAGTGACGAACGGATGGTGTGCTGGTTTTCAATCAGTAACTGCGGGAATTTTTACTCGAAATAAGCACAAGTAGCTATTTAACATGACAAGTAGAATATATTTTACCGTTTTTGGTTGCATGAATTCCTAAATACGCACCCAGAGATAGCTTTTTTAGATTATAGATTATTTTTATTATTTAAGGTACCGGAACTATAGTAAGAATACTTCGCAAACTTTTTAATTGTACCCAGCGATGATGTCGTGAAATACATAGACAAAATGGAGGCTATATTCCGAACTTCACTTAAAACTAAACATATAAATTGTAAAGTAGCTTCAGGTATCTATAATCAAGTAAAATATATTCCTTTATATTTATCCTTTATATTTTCTCCTCCTTGTCTATGTTTCCCAAAACAATTTTACATCACACTTTATATTCGAATGCGGATTTTTTATACACTCAAATATAATACGAGACATAGCATTTCGTACATCTCACTTAAGGCACAAATATTTTTCGGTCGCAAATTTATAACACCGATTTGTAACAAAGTCACATATACATAATCATGGTTTTTTAATGAAATCTGTCAATCAAAAAAACCACTTGCATTTTTATTACACACTTTCTATTCAACTCACAAAGTATTTTAGTAATCATATTACTCGTAATATTTTAAATTGTTACTAAGTACCTATCTGTGCCAATAAATAAAAGTAATAAATTTACAATCTCAAAACTACATAGGTAGGTAACTGTTGGTAGGCGACAACGACAGCCCTATCTCATGTTTATTTTTTTTTTGAATGACTAATTTGTTGCTAATCTTACGACTTTTTACAATTTCACCGAACTTTGTGGGCCGAGCAGAGTGCTCAGCCCGAGACATCATTATTTAGATGGATTGGGCTGTTACCTACAACGCCAGCACCAAGGGCTGTCTCCCGGGGGACCGTGCCTCGACTTGGTGCTGCGTTTTGGTTATTGGGTGGACTTGGTAGAGGAGTATTTGTGGCTTGTCGGTCGGCGTTAGGCGCCGGGCGCAAAAGAGGTCTTCGTCGCCGAGACCGGCGGCGACGGTGTAGTGTTATGTTAAAGTGATGTGAATTTGTCGTGTTCCGGTTTGGAGTTGGGAGAATAGCGTTTGCCGCGGTTATTGGGTCCGGAGGATCCGATAACACGTGGCGAGGTCTTCTATGATTAGGAGGAGCGCTCGCGACTGATGTGTAGTCACACGCGGATGCCGCGGATCACCGGTTCGGGTGGGCAGCCGTTTTTTCAAAGTAACGCTCCGATAGTTCTTTGAAATGCTGCGCTATAGTGGGTAAATCGAGGTCGCGATGTAGGTCCTCGTTGCGAACGTACCACGAGGCACCCGTGGCAGTTCGCATGAACCTATTCTAGATAACTTGAAGCTTATTGAGATGGGACGGGAACGTATGCGCGAAGGCTACGCTACCGTATGCTAAGATGGGTCTAACACAGGTTTCGTAAAGTGTCACTTTATTACGAAGTGACATTTTACTTTTTTTATTAATAAGATAATAGAGACGGCTAAGTGCGAACTTAGCCTTGTTTGTGACGCGCTTAATATGCGGTTCGAACGTCATATTTTTGTCTAGAGTGACCCCTAGGTATAGGTTGTTGATTTTTCCCAGGGGATCGCTCTACCGAACAGTTTGATGGTGCCCGGGTT
>NJDC01004543.1:0-10029 GCA_002245475.1 Calephelis virginiensis
GTGTTAGTTATGTAGAAACTTGAAAATTGAAAAGGTACTTGAAATGGAAAAAAATGCTTTAGTTATCGCCTCTGTGGTCTAGCGGTCCGGGTGTTGGACTTGACTGCATGAGGTCCCGGGTTCGAATCCCGGGTTGGCCAACACAAAGAAAATTGGATTTTTCCAATTTTCTAATAAAAAAATGTTGGTCGGGATCGGAAATGTGCCCGGTTGGCGATAGGCTTGCCACCTATCACATTGTGAGAGTATCTTCGGCTAGTCGTGGGTTCCCTGGTTGTGCCTCTGCCTACCTCTTCGGGGATATGTGCGTGAAGATACTTACTTAGTCATTCAAACTGTTAGCACTTCTTACTGTCATACGAAACGAAATTAAATGACATGAATTTATTTGCAAATGAAATTATCTTACTTGCGAAGTTCGCTGGGTCACCTTTTTAATATTTATTGGGTGGTAGAGACCTATGCATCATCACTTCTGGAATCGTACCAACATACTAACCATTCATGTCGCCATACCATGTTCCACATTGCCGTGTTCCTTCAGTAGTTGGAAGACTTTTGCAAATATATAGTAAAATACATGAAAACCCTAAATTCTGTCTGGCAGCTCGATAGATATGAAACAAGAGTGTATAGATTATCAATATGACTACCCCGGTACAGGGATATACAATGTAACTATCTCTTCTAACCCCGATTAAACTTATCCGTAATGTTGTAAAGATTAACCTATATTATAGCAGTTTTCAAACAAAAAATCCGCATCGCATATTAGAGCCTAACATTTGAATTGTTGGTCCATATACTGTTGCTAACACCGTGACAACTGATTAGGTTGTACAGTTTCGCAGCGACTCGCCGGATTGGTACCACCGCCTTACCTATTCCTGCCGCCATAACGTCAGCGCTTGCTGTTGACGTGTTCTGGTTCGGAGGATAATGTAGCCGGTAGCTTACTTTTGCTCGAGGCATAACATCCCGGCTTCATGTTGGCAACGAACCATTAACACCTTTGGTGTCTCTAGGCGACGTAAATTTCTTACCATCAGGAAGTAGATCTGCTTGGAAGCCATCTAATATCATAAAAAAACCTTTTCTATAACTGACATAGTGACATAAAATTTAAATACTTTTAATTCAATTTGGTAATGAAAGGGTTCTATAGCAGGTGGGCATTGTTTTAGTGTAGACAATGGGACAATATCCGTCCAATAACATGACATCATCGTAAAATCCAAGTCGTATTGGATATTTCTATTGACATCTGTAAGCCATCCGTGCTATTTTTTTAATACAAAAGACACCGATTAAGCAAAATAGAAATAAAACTATTTAAACTGCAGTTTCCCGCCAAAATTATTTTGCTTGTTTTGTCACGCCATAATATGTATACATTTTTTTGGCGGGAATTATATAATTTTATTTGGATTTAAGTAAGGATTTCTTCTATCAATAATTACAAAATTTCAAATTCAAAACTAACGCCTTCTTCTATCAACTAACCGAATAGGCACTTCCCCCTTTGGTGTCTAGAGATAGCGTTCTTCAAAACACCATAGACGTTGTAGGTGCGTCGCTGTCCTGTGGGCGGAATGTTAGGCCTAATACGCAAATCTGCCTGCTTCTCTACCCTTTGGACCGAATTATGACATTGTCATTATGGCGGCAGGAATAGGTAAGACGGTGGATCTCTACTCGGGCAATTTGCTGCAGAGCACTACCAGTGGACTTGTTGACCCGCTTTTCCTTTGTTCGCTTCTTAGGAGCTATCAGGCAGGACGGCAGATGGTCTATTCTACACATGGACGAGGACTAGCACGGGGAAAATATTATAAATGCACTAACATTATTAACTTGTAAAATAAATGATATATAATATTATAGACTAAAATTATACACATACATTATATATTTTTCTATATACACACTAGTTGTCCAGGCAAACTTCGTTCGCTTTTAAAGCTAAAAATAAAATATCTTTTTTCCTTGTTTCCTTGCAGTTATTTCCTTTTTTTACCTTTTAAACCTTCTTTACCGCTAGGCCACGGAAACCGGCGGTGCGACCGACGAAGCGTCTGGCGAGACGGCAATTCGCGCGGCACCGTGTGCAGGCCACGGGCAGTCGCGTTCGCCGCCGCGACCAGTAATGTCCCATAGTGAAATGTTTTTTTTGTGGTATTGGAAGGCAAACAAGCAGACGGATTTCCTGAAGAAATTAACGCAGCCTAGAGACACCAAACGTGGTAATGGTGCGTTGCCAATCTGAGGCCCTGATGAGGCCTAGAACAAAAGTTAGTTCTACCACCTACTCAGATGTCACGGTGTTAGTGACAGTTAACCTATGCTCGCCCTTTTCGAGCTGCCTCGCAGGAAGGATTCTATCTAGGTATTCTTCAAAGGAGCCCGGACCGACACAGAGACTAGGGTCTTTATCGAAATTATCTCGACATTGCTTACTATTATTACCTTATAGTTTTTTAGTTCAAGACCTAATATTTAAGATTGTGGAGTGCATGGTTAGAATAAGAATCGGGGTATCTATGGAGAATTCTACAAGTAGTACGAGGAATACAGACATCAGAATAAATCCAGAAAAACTTTTCGTATTTACGAGAATGACTATTGAAAAATTCGATTAAATTCTTACTATATTACATATATTCTACCTGAATTGAAGAATATAGTCTATGCAAATAGAATTTCAAATGTAAAAATTGTTTTTAAGATTAGGTGTTTACAGCATTTCAGCAATAAAAATCTCGGTGTTATTCGCGGCGAAAACAACTAAACTCATTTAGTCACAGCGATATTCGCCGCGACTGCCCGACTCCGTGGATAGCTCCAAAGAGTATATAAATACTACATAATAAGACGCGGGACTTCCATAGATACATAGCAAACCCGAATTTGTATAAAGTTTACTTGAAAAATTGTAACCCATATGATTTGAAAACAATTTGAAGTAAGTCTAAAGGCATTCAGATATAAGGCAAGTAATGTCATAAAATTTGGGCTAATAAAAAACATAGCAAACTTATCTTTTTTATTTTTTGATATGAAACTTGCGCCTAACTGGCTAGCGCGTACTGATTCATATTGTTTTGATCTCCCGCCGCGCCGCCAGTCGCCGGTCGCTTCGCTGGTCGCCGCGGCGCGTCGCATGCTAAGAACATTGCTATACATTTGTTTCAGTCGCCAGACGCGCCGCCAGCCGCACCGCGCGAATATTCGCTTTAGCGAATTTCCCGTGGCCAGGCCGTTAGACTTGAACAAATAATTCAAAACGAAAAAAGCCAAATTGTTAAACCGTTTTCGAGTTATAGCTAGACTAACGAACATCAATTATTATTTATGTATTATATTATAATATTCTGTCTGTGGCTCTTTTACTACTAAACCTATTAACTGATTTTGACGATACCTATCTGATATGCATATAGCTAAGAGTTCAAACATAAGCTATTTTATTAAACAAATCAACTCCCAAACGACTAAAATAGGGGATAAAAGTTTATGATAATCGAAACTATTGGTACAGCAACAAATAACCAGTTCGATAGTGCCTGATATAATTAATCTGGCTATTAATGGCTCTGGCTGGCTGAAGTCGCATCAATGTAGAAAAGTTATGTTACAGTTCTTTATGATTTATGTTTAAAAGTAGCCTTTGTTTGAACTCGGATCTTAGCTATATGCACTGCATAAACTAATTTAAAAATTAGTACAACTTTATCCATCTATAAACTAGCCGATTAACAACTACTGACAGTTTGTATGGATTAAAGCATTGTTTTTCTTTTCAAAAGAACCTTCTGAAAATTGATCAAGATCCAGAAATGAGAATTCATTTATTTATTTATATATATGTAGATAGATGAATCTCCCTTTCATGTGGTCACCGCATCATGTCTGAAAAGATGGACATCCCAGTTTTAAATATCAGATCATTGAAACCACGCTTTTTATTTCAGGCAGTTTAAGTTACCGCTATCTGCTTCTGACGACAGTAACAGAAAGAGACGAAACACGTTTAATGTTGTCATAATAGTTTGTATGTGACATTTCTACAGACTTTAAATCAGTTCCTAGGAAAGCGTTGATTAAAAACGACACAAATTGACATGTTCGGACTAATCCGATTTGTCTAAAATATTTCATCTCTTCTGTTTTTGTTGCATTAGAAAAGGATAGCATATGCCTAAAATTAGTTAGTACTCAGCAGAATTACCACCATTGTGTCCATAGTTTTTTTTTATAGAAGATTCGTTTTTGTTTGTTTTCCAATGCCATAAAAATATCTTATACTGTATAAAAAATATTAAAACTTTTACAAGGCTTTTAATAGTATTTTTAGGGTTCCGTAGATGAAAGGCAAAAACCGAAGCCAGATTTAGCATATCCGCCTTTCCAAGAATCCATATTATATGGTATGTTATAGTCATTTTATTACCAAACTATTGAGACTACAGGTTAAAATTTTAATTTATTTAGTAACATACATGACTTTTGTAAACCGCTTTAATATTTTTATAAAAATTTCATTAAACCTACACATGCGAGATAATTATAAATAGACCTTAAAAACAATATCTTAATCATTTTCCCCCTTGTTGGTCCAGGCTCCTTTTGCAGGATAGACCATCTGCCTTCCTGCTAGGTAGCTCGTAAAAGACGAGCATAGGCTTACCGTCAGCAACACCGTGACATCCTACTAGGTGGTAGAGTTTCGCAGCGACTCGCCTGGATTAGTAGTACCGCCCTACTTATTCCTGCCGTCATAACCTGCCGTCCAATGCTTGTCGTTGACGTGTTCCGGTTTATAGAGTAAGGTAAGGCAACCTTACTCTATAAACATCGCCGACAAACAGCCCGAGGCCAAACATCCCATTTGGCAATGCACCATTACCACCTTTGGTGTCGCTAGGCGCCGTGAATTTCTTACCATCAGGAAATCCGTCTGCTTGTTTGCCTTCCATTATCATTACAAAAATAAATTAACCTCGAAGTAGAAAGAGTCATAAGTTTGACGAGCCTTTGTATACATGTGTGCGTATGTGAGTATGTCTGTGGCATTATAACCTTTAAACGAAAAGCCCGATTTCAATGCAGAGTTTAATTTGAAAGCTGACTTGATCGAGATAGTGTTTGGCTACATTACGGATATGTTTTGTCGGGGTGAATTAAAGTTTGAGATTTAACGATTATTCCTCAGAGTTATGTTTACTATTACCTGTACATTTTAAATGTAGTTAAATATATCCCCTCATTTAACAAACAATTAAAAAATTCTGAACCAATTCTTGAGTTGAACACATTTCCGTAGCATTAAAATTAAAAAAAAATTCAATAACGCACGCACGTACGCACGCACACAAGCACGCAGACACGCATACACGCACGCACACACAGAGAACCAATTTATAACACGAGGGCTTTATAAATTTGTCAAGTGTGCGTTTTGCGTCATGGGCTAAAACAAATTTTTATTACTTTTTGCATTGAAAAACGACAGTGGAAAATTGGAACATCCATGCATATGTTAGGTACTCGCTACTTGCTACTATTAACATATTATATCTGAGGCTAACCTGTGATTGTTTATACCAGCCTTTCCCAAAGTGGGCGATAACGCCCTCTTGTGGGCGCTGGAAGCCTAGAGGGGGGCGGTATAAATCTTGAAAAAAATGTTTTTTTTTTTAAACTAGGCGCAACAAATATGTTATTGAGGTTATTGACAAGAAAAAAACGAGGGGGGGGCGCTACAAAACAACTGATTTTCAAAGTGGGCGTTACATGAAATAAGTTTGGGAACCTCTGGTTTATACGGACATCGTCACGATCAATGCCTACTAGCACTTTGTAGTACCTTGTTATCTATGTGTGTCAAGTGTGACTCCTAAAATTGAAATATTAGCAATGAATACGGAAATCACACAATATTTATATAATGAATATTATGAATGAGAAAAAAATACTTAACGTAATATATTTTAATATTATGAATATGTACTTGCTGTTTTGAAATATAATGTAATTTATTAATATTACTTAGTTGTTTCCTTATAAAATCGTTTTAGTTAACTTAGTTGCAATAAAATACTTTTTTTTGTTATCATAAAATGAAGATGTAGATCAATTCGGTTCTTTGCACAGTCGTTTGTCATTTTTCCTTTTGTTGGTCCAAACTCTTTTGCAGAATAGACCATCTGCCTTCCTGCGCCAGGCAGCTCGTAAGAGGTGAGCATAGGCCAACCGTCACTAACACATCTGACATCTGATTAGGAGGTAGAGTTTGGCAGAGACTCATCCGGATTGGTACCAACGCCTTACCTGCCGCCATAACGAGCAAAAAAATAGCACTTGCAGTTGACGTGTTTCGGAGATCCAGAATGCCGTTAAACTTACTTTTGTTTGAGGCCTAACATCCCGGCCTCAGGTTCGCAACGCACCGTTACCACCATCCATCTGCTTGTTTGCCTTCCAATATCATAAATAAAAACATAATCTGTAAATTGTTAAAATTAAACGTATTGTGGGCCAGTCCTGATATTCGTAATTTTTATTGTAAGCTAGCCTCGCCTCTGTGGTCTAGCGGTTCAGTTGTTGGACTTGACTGCATGAGGTCCCGGGTTCGAATCCCGGGTCGGGCAACAAAAATAAAATTGGGTTTTTCCAATTTTCTTATAAAAAAAATGTTGCTCGGGATAGGATATGTATGTGCCCGGTTGGCGATAGGCTTGCCACCTATCACATTGTGGGACTTAGTATCTTCGGCTAGTCGTGGGTGCCCTTGTTGTGCCTCTGCCTACCTCTTCGGGGATATGGGCGTGAAAATACTAGCTGAGCTGACATATTATGTTGTTCTTTTTTTTTTCATTTGAATAAATCCTAACGAAAGCTAATACAACGAAACATATCAAAACTGGTCCACTCGTTCACGCGTAATGTGATGCAAAGGGAAACAACAATTTTTTGATATAGCTACGTAAATATAAGACTAGTTAAGCCGCCAGACGTGGTCCTGTAGTAAGAATATTTAATTATTTTTTTATTCTTCTCTTGTCGAAAACATAACAAAAGCACAATGATCAAAATTGGTCCATTCATTCGAGAAGAATCAAGGGAAATGGGTTTTCATTTTTATCTATAAGATTGTGTTATGTGTGTCAGTATTTTGGGACTTAAGGGCAATTCACCTTTGCCTAATTAATTTTGTGGAATTTATTTTTCTTTATTTTTTATGGGTAATTGTTTTCTGTTGTCTCACCTGACTTGGCGACGAAAGGTAGCTTACCTATTTCATCCGATCCCCCGATTGCTGAAGTATTCATGACAATGTCATGTTCCGGAGGGTCGAGTACACGGGGTCGGTAGACTTTCATCTGCTTAATAACTTGGTGAAGTGACAGCTACGCAACTATAGCATCTATACTTGCTGTAAATAGGGCGATGCTGCCTCATCTTTCAGGAGAGCCATGAGCTTGGTCGCTTTCATAAAGTATCTTCACGCCCATATCCCCGATGTGGTAGGCAGACGCACAACTAGGGCACCCACGACTAGCTAAAGACATTAGGTCCCGCAATGTTATATGTGGCAAGCCTATTCGCTGTCTTCACTATACAAAGTACTTTTCGCTGCCTGTTCTTATATCTTTTTAAATCTTCAAAACTACGCAAAAGATTTTAATGTGTTTTGTAAATAGAGAGATTTATTCAGTGTTGTCCCGGGCTTCATTGCAGAATAGACCATCTGCCTTTCTGTGCCAGGCAGCTCGTAAAAGGCGAGCAAAGGCTTACCGTCACTAACACCGTGACATCTGACTAGGTGGTAGAGTTTCGCAGCGACTCACCTGGATTGGTACCACCGCCTTACCTATTCCTGCCGCCTTAAAGTCATGACGTGTTTCGGTTCGGAGGGTAAGGTAGCCGGTGAACTTACTTTTGCACGAGGGCTCCTGGCCTCAGGTTGGCAACGCACCATTACCACCTTTGGTGTCTTTAGGCGGCGGAAATTTCTTACCATCAGGAAATCCATCTGCTTGTTTGCCTTCCAATATCCTAAAAATAAAATAAAAGAAAGGAATGTTTATATGTTTAATGTATTACTGATTGAATACATTCCCCGAGCGAAAACGGGCCGAGTCGCCAGTAATGTACAAAAATGCTTTGCATTTTTGCGAAGAATACACTAAAATAATTTTCCTTAAATAAATGTAATCAATTATAATTAAAAATAATTACGGAACAGTCTCAAATTAGCACCATAAATAGGTTTTTACCAAGTCTATAAAATTATAAATTCCAAAAAAGTTGAAACGATTTCATAATAATTTATGTTAATAAGCCAGTGGTGTCAAACTCATGTCGGAAAAACTAAAAATTACTAAACGTCTTGTTCCGAGCCGCTTATGTAGAATAGACCACTTTCCTCCCTGCTTTGCAGCTTGTAATAAATAGGCATAGGCAAGGGCGTCGCCATGGGGGGGAGGGTGCAAAAGGGGCAGCTGCCCTACCCTAAATATTCTATAAAGGTTGAGAAATATAAAGCAAACAGGCAATGTCTTTAACTTGGTTTGCTTTATTAATTATTTTAGTTCTTTTATTACTACTTTGATACTATTTAAGCAGGAAATGAATGCATGCTTGAGGCTTCTGACTTTTCTCAATCTCCGTATCAACTTGCCCCCTGTAGGCTATCGACTCATGGTTATCTGACCATAAGAGCCGTGTGCTGACATAGTGAGTCTTTTTTATGATATTGGATAGCTAACAAGCAGACGGATTTCTTAATGGTAAGAAAATCACGCTGCCTAGAGACACCAAATCTTTTAATGGTGCATTGCCAACCTGATGCAGGGATGTTGGGCCTCGAGCAAAAGTAAGTTTACCGGTTATCTTATCTTCCAAACCGGAATACGTCAACGCCAAGCACTGGTGTTACAGTGGTTGGAAAAGGTGAGGCGTTGGTACCAATCCGGGCAAAATATCTTAATATCACAAACAATAACAATTAAGTACAGTAAAAGCGTCAAACCGACTCTAGTTCATTGGGTAGCAGCATACCATAATTCTTTTTCGAAAGATAGCAAATGGTTCCGAAATGGTCTTACATAAATTATATGAACATCCTACTAGACGTTTTTGAGTTTCACTTAATTTATGAATTTCTCGTTATTATTATTACGTTATACACGCGATTACTCGACCAATAGCACACCGATTTTAATGGTCATTTTTTAGAAAGATAGATCATTAGTTTTATATCTATCATGATCCGACTATTGGTTTTTGAGTTACACTTGACAGTGCATAAATTTTTCACTCTTCTCCATCTCTTAGTTTTTCTCATTCATCTTTATTTTAAGAGGAAAATGACTGAACACGGCAAAAACCTATTCTGTCTAATTGTTATTTGTCGTGTAAGTTACTGTCAGAAGAAATTCTTATTAAAAGAAAAATGAGATTCTAATGTTTTTGAAAAAAAATTGAAAATTTAACTGATTAGGTATTAGATAACGGAACTAAAATATAAATTTTGACTAATAGGCAGTTGATTGACAATCTAATTTATTAATAACAGTTCAGACAGCACAAACGTTAGTTGGGTCAGCTAGCGATTTATAATTATAAAAATATATAATAAGTGTATCTAACAGCGGACGCATAAACCTCGGTAAAACTATGCGTTGTGCCAAAGGTTACCGACCCCTGTCCAAATCGAAATGTATCTTAGGGAAAAACTATAGAAAAACATCGCAAATGTCGCAGAATATATAAATGGTCTAGTTTCTAATGCCATATATTTTCAAAACAATATCAAAGTGAAGGTCATTCAATGTCATGGACATGGATGATCGGGTTTAGGAGTGATTATATTTAATAGTATGTTCGTTACATAAACAGATCCTTTTAAGTTTTTGATAACATTAACATACAGGATGTTGTTCCATACGCGGCCTTGTCCGAATACCAATTCATATATATTTTTTAATTTGTAGGCTTATATTATATTATTCTGATAAGTAAACT
>NJDC01004543.1:33611-49301 GCA_002245475.1 Calephelis virginiensis
CATGAAATAAGTTTGGGAACCTCTGCACTAAACATATTCAATTTAAATGACAGACTGATTTTCTGACATTTTGTCACTTAAATTGGATATCCTAGACGATGAAGGATATGAAACAAGGTCACAAAATAAACAGTGGCCAGTTAACATTATGCATTCTTTTGTTTTCCCAAACCCATTGAGAAATGCCTTGTATGATTCTCATAACAAATTGCAGAACTTTTCAATAGTTTGTTTCTATTGAATGTTTTCCAAATATATAGACAAAATAGTTTCGTCGCGTTTAGTATTACGTTAAGCTTTAGAGAGCTGGGACTGGGGAAAGAACAAAGATGTTCACTTTTTTGGTAAGTAC
Organism: Calephelis virginiensis; assembly: GCA_002245475.1. NCBI lineage: Eukaryota > Metazoa > Arthropoda > Insecta > Lepidoptera > Riodinidae > Calephelis > Calephelis virginiensis. The sequence goes on from NJDC01004543.1 coordinate 33,964, forward strand.
ATGTTTTAGTACAGTAAAATGTTGTTGTCTGTATTAATATTTTTTTGAATTTACATTTTTTTATTATGTGTGTGTATTATTCGCCTAGATTGTTACCTCCGCCTCTGCGTGACTATATCGATAGTGCTCGTTATTATCCAGTTTCACGAACATAGTTACCAAGCAGCTCATTTGATTATAAAAACTCCTTATCAATCGCTGCTCATCTTATTCATTGCAGTACAGTATAATGTAATACCTCACTTATTACTGGTGCGTACTTCTCTTATAAGCACACTCGTAAGTTCTCCGTGTGTATGTCTACCGGTTCTATCCTCCATTGTGTAACACGACAATGCGGAGCACTAAGGCTCAAGTGATTAGAATTGGCAAGGCGGTGGCTAGCTGCTGCACTGTTCTCTTATACCTACCTGGTAAATTAGATATAGGGTCTCCTGAAACTAATAATTCTAAAATTAAAAAATCCCGAAAACCTGTGTGTATTGACTTATATAGCTCAGAAACCTCTCCATCACTTGACCTTTCGAACAAAAAATCAAAATCGAAATTGGTCCATCCGTTCTAAAATTAATATGCACTCAGAGACACGTCAAACTTATAATAACCCTCGTTTACCATCTGGGGTTAAAAACAAATAAAAATTTAGGCACAAATCATCTTATTCTTAAACATAGACAAAAGTACTCCAAGGTTTTTGTCGATATAGTTTTTTTTTATGATAATGAAAGGCAAACAAGCAGACGAATTTTCTGATGGTAAGATATTCACGCTGCAGTGGTGCATTGCCAACCTGAGGCCGTGATGTTAGGCCTCGAACAAAAGTAAGTTTACCGGCTACCTTACCCTCCAAACCGGAACACGTCAACGGCATGGTTATGGCGGAAGGAAATATGTAAGGCGATGTTACCAATCTGGGCGAATCGCTACGAAACTACCACCTAGTTGGATGTCACGGTGTTAGTGACGGTAAGCCTATGCTCACCTTTAACGAGATGGAAGGAAGGCAGATGATCTATTCTGCAAAGGAGCCCGGACCAACACGGGGAAGTGTAATATAGTCATGCCAACTTAATGCTTGGAGTACTTCAGTATCTATTTATTAGTTAGCCGGCAACTTTAAGTTAGTTTCCTTTCTAAGGTTGAAATATCAAACCTACTTTATAAGTTTTTAGACGTTTTTAAGTTCACATGTTTTTATGTTGAATAACAACTAGGTAATATTTATAAATCAAAATGTGCGAACAATTGTTTTACAAAACAACCATAACCAATTATTTTTAATTAAATTCACTTAAACGACAATTTACAAAGAAGTCTTGCTCAACTTTAGGGGTTACGTAACATCAGATGAGGTAATTATTTTAACAATAAACTCATTCGACACGTTCCTGAAATCTCTCGACATTGTACTATTCGTAACTGGAATATTAAAACATATAAGTGCATATTTTTCTACAATACCTCTTATAATACCCAAAAAAAGAAGGGTTTTTCACCCCTGAACAGAAGTACATCCAGGACAGCCCTAAGTAGCCCATGGTACTTGGACCCACAATGTTATTGCAAAGTTATCGCAAACCAGATACAGGTCAAATCCTGAAAAATTGTTAGAAATTTGCAAAAAAAAAAATTTAAGTTGTTTGAGCCGGAAATTGAACTTAGGTCGTGTAGTCAACACCAACACTGGCTACTAGACCATAGAAGCGACCTTTGTATAGTAGTAGGTACTATTTAAATTATGCGCTTCGGCTATATTCGTCAAGCTTCGAAAATCCGAATGTATTATAAAGGAATCTATGTATAGAGTTGTTTTTACATAATTAATCATTTCGCTTAAATTTAGAATAATTTAAATAGAGTTAATAAATTAAATAGAAATACTTCTTACTTTTAATTCTTCTTACTTTGAATCTACAAAAGCTGTTGTTTTTTTATGAAAATCAACGTGTCAGTGCCAGTTTCATTGTACTCGCAGAAAATAGTTACTAAATACTAGATAAAAAAAATACCTTCACTCTCATATCCCCGAAGAAGTAGGCAGAGGCACAAAAAGTGCCTAGTTGAAGACACTAAATCCCACAATGTGATAGGTGGCAAGCCTATCGCCAACCGGGCACATATAAAATCCCGAGCAAATTTTTTTTTATTAGAATATTGGAAAACCCATGTTTTCTTTTTGATGCCCGACCCGGGATTCGAACCCGGGACCTCATGCAGTCAGGTCCAACACCTGAACCGCTAGACCACAGAGGCGAAAAATTCGATTTTTAATTTTAATCAATGTACATACAATACTTCTACAGACGCCTTGTTATTTTATTTTATCATTAAGTTGATTTGCTCCTTTCTGGGACCGGCTAAGACCTTAAGACGATGCTGTCATGTCTTCCGTATCAATAAATTCTTTCATTTTCAGTCAATTATAAACAAAGGCATGTCAGGGTTTTACTTTTGAGTAAAGCGGTGGCTTCGTTACTCAAGCTCATTTAGTGAGATTTGGTGGCAGCAAAGAAATCCACAGTACACCAATTTCTTTATAATCATTTCACTTGTGCACTTTAAGGGCGTGTTCAGATGACCCGACCCGCGCCGAACACGCACATGCGTTGAGCCCGCCCTAGACCCGCGCTTTGCACACGTATCCGCGCCGAGCACGCACACGCGTTGAGCTCGCCCTAGACCCGCGCTCAGTACGCGTAATACATCGCGCACGCCTCGCACCCGCTTTTACTACTAGTGACAGTCAATACAACATTGGCTGAAGCGCGGGCGCAAAGCGTGTGCTGTGTGGTGAGTGCGCGCGGGGTGCGCGCGTGGCAAGCGCGAGGCGAGCGCTTTTCGTGCGCGTGGCGTGAGCGAATTGATTTGGTTAATGCAATTTAAGAATATTGGTGTGACAATAGAGCTCAAATTATGTCGAAAAAAAATCAAAGTATGTTCGACGCGGGTGCGCTTGGCGTGCGCTTGTCGTCTGAACGCAGCCTAACTCAACAAAATTGAACTAATTATCACCTCAATTAACCAATTTTACTCATAATTAACACGAAGTTTATTAATTACGAAAAAACCTCGACCGTCTTATTTCATGATGGCGCCAAATTGGTCTCTATTATAAGACTGCGAGCCACGTGTGCAAATATAAGTGATAAATTATCTTCTGGCACGGAAAGCAATAGTGACGAGTGCTAACATTATGGCAGCAGGAATGTATATATAATGTGCTTTATGTTTTTATGTATTTTGCACCTACCTTAAAATATTTTGCTGTGTTTGAACGCTAGTGTTTTCCGGTTTTTCGATTAAAACTTAATCAAAATCCGATTTTTTACTTTTGAGATTGAAATAGTTTCTTTGCAGTTTCACTCGGTTTAAATTATGGTAGGTTAGATAGAGCATTGTAATAAAGTTAGTAAAAAAAAGAAAATATTCCTATAATTTTATGATAATTCCACATTTATCTCATACTAGGTAATACAAAAATAAATATATAAATCCGAATTGGGAGTCCCTAGTAAATGTCACCCAAACACTACTTGTAAATTGGAATCGACATTTTGAATAGATTATTCAATCTGAATATATATTGCATAGTCAGTCATACATATTACACAAATAATATTGTGCTAAATGGAATAATATAACATCATAACATTTTTTAACATTTTGCTAATATAAAATAACAAGGCGTTTGTAGAAGTTTTCTACGTAAATTAAATAAGTTGAAATACCCAAAACAACCCTTGGTATTTAGTACAGTAGTACAAAAGTTTTCACAATAAAATCAAGAGCATTTATAGTTTCGAAGTAAATGTGCACGACGACCATAGAGAACAATAGACAACATCGGCGAGAGTGACCCGAACCAAAGGATGGCACGCGTCGATACCTTACGGATACTTTGAGTTCATGTAAATGTTGATATCTTAGTAATTTTATTTCAAGTAAATAACGAGATTTTGTATATAATTATGAGCTTATATTCTCTATCCGCCTCAGTAAGTTTACAGGTGAGTTTACTGGGGAGCATGCTCTCCAGCCACTTTGATTTGCATGCGGATTATGTTATAACTAAGCACAGATACAGGTATAAGCCTCATACGAAAATTATACTCGTTGGAGTCATTATGGCGAGAGGATTAGGTGAGGTGATGCATTCCCACCCTAGGCAAGTTGCACCACAGCACTCCACTTTCCGTTGCTTATTGTATGTTGCTGATAATTAGGCATACAGGCAAATAGTTTATTCTTCACATATGGAAAATTTATCGCAGTACTCTAGTACTGAGTACTTCTAGACTTTTTTTTCATTGAACTTCGGGACAAATTACACATAGTGATCTAACACCAAGTAAAATTATAATAATGCATAGAAATATTTTAGTAGATACCAGTATACATTTAATTTTGCCTTATTACTTAAAAACGTAATGCAAATTTTACAAAATGTGTACATATTTTCAATTTTATAGTAAAATTAACATGCTATGAACAAGTAACATGATTTGTGACCGGTTAGCGATAGCCACTTATCACATTGTGTGACATAGTGTCTTCGGCTAGACGTGGGTGCCCTGGTTGTTCCTCTGCCTACCCCTTCAGGGATATGGGCGTGAAGATACTTACTTTTTTTTATACAATATAAATTACGTGTCATGTTGTTTGTCCACGATGAACTTCTAACCGATTTAACTACAATTTACACAACGTGTGTAGTGTGATCCAACTTGTAAGATGCATAGCATCTCAACTTATTATCATAACAAAAACCTTAGACTCAGACACTCGTGACCACGTTTAAAAGTACATATATATACATATATTCACGCCAAGTGCCTTACTGGGTAGGCAGAGAGTATCGAGTGCCAGACCTCACAATCCTGACAGACCTGTCTGGCTTCCGTCATATTCATTACCCTTTTCATACAAACACATAGGTTTCAGAGACTCTTGACACCACCCTCGGATAATATCTGAGTGATCAGATCGTTGAATGTCAACGTTAGTCTCCCCGGGTACCTACATCCATCCACATTCGCATTGTATATCTGCTTTGTCAATCTTTCATCTGTCATTCTTTCCATAGGACCGAATCAGCGGAGCATGCTCTTCCGCATTTTAACAACAACACTTTCTTGCAATCCCACTCTTTCTCGATCTTACTTTTACGATAGTATACAATAAAATAACTCTGTACGTGTGTTTGTAACCTGAATCCTCCTAAACAGCTGGACAAATTTGTTTGTATATTTAAATGATAAGAAAACACTGAACCCGGTGAGTGACGCTGCTGTCAAAATACGAGTATAGCTAAATGCAGGCGGTACGAAGATCATCTCGCTTAAATTACTATCTAAGTAATATTTATATATCGTAAATTTTAATCTCATCTTTTTTTTATTTCAGATAGCGATATTGACATTAACAGCAACAGTAACACCAAAACCAGGAACATATATAGTTAGTGATGGATTATGGTCTTCACCTTTAACTTCAGCCACATACTTGAGAGCAGCAGCGGCACCACTGATTACATCTGTTGGCCCAATCGCTTCCATAAGTCCAGTGACTTCTATAGCTGCTCCAATCACCCCAGTAGCAGCCCCAGTTGCTTCCATAGCCCCTGTTGCCCAAGTTGCTTCGGTAGCCTCTGTGGCATCTGCCCCAGTGACGAGTTACTCTGACTATAGATATGCTTACGGTTCATCAGTCAATTACCAAGATTATTACCCTGTCAGCTCTGCATTGTCATTACCTTACAGTCTTCCATATGCGTATGCAGCTGATTGGTATTACAGGAAATAAGTTTGTTTTAATAAACATTTTTAATGTCCATTGAAAAAGACAAATATGGATTTCTTAAAGAAATAAATACTAAATTATATATTATCGTCTTATTGATCTTGTAATTTAACGATCCAATATTTTAATTAAATTTAAACTGCAACAAACCTACTGCGGTTTCACTAATACCCGATTCCTATAATGAACGAAACGTAGTCCATAAGTGTAACCACTGGTAATTTTTCCAAAAGTAACGAAGCGTTACTTGCGTTAAGCGTAAGTCATAATTCAAAAACGGTCACTTATAAATTTGACCCAAATATAAGAAATAGTTCTTGAGCTTATATATAATATTGCATAACATTTTTGTGTCTCTGGATGACGTACCTTTACGCCCATATCGCCGAAGAGGTAGGCAAAGGCATAACCAGGGTACCCATAACTAGCCGAAGACACGAAGTCCCAAAATGTGTTAGGTTGCAAGCCTATCGCCAACTTATCTAACATATCCAATCCCGAGCAACATTTTTTTATTAGAAAATTGTTTTTTTTATTGCCCGACCCGAGAATCGAACCCGGTATCTCATGAAGTCAAGTCCAACATCTGGACCGCTAAGCCACAGATGCGACTGTGTAGAATAAACTTTATGCTTTGCTTTATGCATAGATTACATGGGTTTTGACCAACTAGATGGGTTTTGAGGTGGTAGAGCAAGCAACTTGCCCGGGTAGGTATCAACCGCCTTACCCATTCCTGTCGCTATAATGCTAGCATATTCCAGTTCGTATGGTAGGGTAGCTGGTAGACTTGTGCAATAGCAACACGACAGCAACGCATCTATTTATAACATCTATGGCGGCCATTGGCCACGGCTGTTTCATACTATCAGGAGAGGTGTGCGATTGTCCACCGCATTATCACATTAAGTAAAATGTTTTTTTTTTCACATGCAATCTATAATTCCTCCCTTAGATACATACCCGTCGTAAGTTGGGTATGAGAGTTTTGGCGCCATCGAGAGAAAAAATTGTTGAATTATTGAATTTCGTGTTAATATTGAGTGAAATTAGTCAATTTTGGTGGCATTTTGTACAATTTTGTTCAGTAAAAGTGCACAAATGAAATAATCATAAAGAAATTAGCGTATCGTATATTTTCTCGTTGCCGCCAAATCTCGTTACATGAGCTTGTGTAAAAAGGCCACCGCTTTACCCAAGAGCCTGACATGACTTATTGACGACTTACGACTGATGACTAATTAAAATTAATTGAAATTTATATAAAATTTGATGCAAATTTCTACTTGACTAATGACTAAATACTAACGTGAAGGCCAAAACTTAAAGAAAGAAAAAAAAAGTTAGGCATGATGGGGTTGACGTAATAGCTTCAGCTACAGTTAGACATGTCTCTTAAAAATGTATGATTCTGGTATTTTCTAAGTTCTCACGACAAAATTGTAGACTGAAAAATTAATAATTTTTTGCAGTAGGACGACAATGCAATAATGATAATTTTACGCATAAAAATATTTCTTGTATTTTAAACCAATTTTCTTTTTTTATGTTTACATCTTAATATATATTATTCTTCTGTACACGTGTTTGTACTATCCTGCTTTACGGCTGGACCGATTTTTTTAAAAATATTGCATTGTAATAATGATAATTTTACGAATAAGAATATTTCTTGTATTTTAAACCAATTTTCTTTTTTTTTTATGTTTACATCTTAATATATATTATTCTTCAGTATACGTGTTTGTAATATCTTCCTTTACGGCTGGACCGATTTTTTAAAAAATATTGGATTGTAATAATGATAATTTTACGAATACAAATATTTCTTATATTTTAAACCAATTTTCTTTTTTTTATATTTACATCTTAATATATATTATTCTTCAGTATACGTGTTTGTAATATCTTCCTTTACGGCTGGACCGATTTTTTAAAAAATATTGGATTGTAATAATGATAATTTTACGAATAAGAATATTTCTTGTATTTTAAACCAATTTTCTTTTTTCTTTTTTTACATCTTAATATATATTATTCTTCTGTACACGTGTTTTTACTATCCACCTTTATGGCTGGATCGATTTATTAAAAATTCGGTAGAATCGTTTGATAACAAATTTGAATCCTTTTGGCGGCTTCTATCATTATATTAGTATGAAGTTGACCAATTATATGCAAGCTTTTACGCTTATATAATATATGTATACAATACATATATTAAATATATTTATAATAAACTTCCCGATTTTATGAAAGACCTGCCATTAAATAAATTTAAAAAATGGGTTAAAGTGAAATTGTATAAAAAAGGTTGCTGAATACCTATCGGATACGAGTGTTCGGGATTAATTGCTTCTCATACCAATCTATTACTAATAATGACTGTTATGAATGTGTGATGTAATACTAAAAAATTGTATTGAATAAGGAAAAAAAAGACAGCCTGCGGAGTTTCTTGCCGGATCTGCTCAGTTCCGATCCGGTGGTAGTTTTTTGTATTATATAGACTGGTCACAAGTGCTTCTTGTAAGGTGAATGTAAATACAAATATATTGTATTCTACTCAATTCTATTATATATATCACCATAAGATCAGGTCATAATGTACAAAAAAAGAAAGAAATGCGCAAAAAAATTTATTAAGACATTTGGCTTGGCAGAATCAGTAAAACTAGCTTGAGTCGATTTAAAATAAGTACATAGATGGGTTTAAAAAAAACTTGAGCAATCCTGTAGATATTTACAATGTCTCTATGTACCAGATACTTGGATTGAATTAACGAATCAGGTATGGGTTGTAAGCGTATGGCAGAGCACCATAGGCTACTCCAGGGTACGCCAAGGGGAGACTGCGCACGAAACCAGGTGCAGCATAGGTCAAAACTTGGGGTTGGGGTTCAGGTGCAGGGCTAGCGAAAGCCACTGCGAAGAAGGCGAAGAGGGCGAACTGGAAAGAAAAAATAAATTATGACAATTTGGTACCATAAAATAATGAAGGCTTTCTGCTCCAAGAAACTCCACCCTTTCTGTTTTGATTGAAAAATTTGAAAAATTGTTTTTTTTCTAGTTGCCTCGCACTTTTTTTATCTTTTAAAATATAAACTGCTCTGAGTTGATCATATAATTTAAAAAAAAGTATATTCACGCCCATATCCCCGAAGAGGTAGACAGAGGTACAACCAAGGCACCCACAACTAGCCGAAGACACTAAGTCCCACAATGTGATAGGTGGCAAGCCTATCGCCAACCAGGCACATTTCCAATCCCGACCAACATTTTTTTTAGAAAATTAGAAAACTCCAATTTTCTTATTGTTGGCCGACTCAGGATTCGAACCCGGGACCTCAAGCAGTCAAGTCCAACACCCGGACCGCTAGACCACAGAGATCATATAATTTAAAACCCAAATTAGCCAAATCGGTCCAGCGGTTTGAGCTCGCTAGACTAACGAACAGCAATTAATTTTTATATACAAGATAAAGAAGATTTTATATAAAGAAGATATATAAGAGAAGGAGCTCGTTAGTGAACAAGCACATGGCTCTTTTGATGGTACGAGGGACAGCGGCTTATGTATACCATAAGCTTTATATTTCGTGTCTGTCCTCTAATCAAGAAGTTAGATCTGTTGTGAAAATCTACCGTCTACCCTACCCTCCGAACCGGTACATTACAAATTACAGAAAATCATTTGTCTAAAGGAAAATTTTTATGGAATCCCCCTCCTTGTTTGTTTTGTTATACTTCCCCGACAGTAAAAAAATACGCCGCCTATAGACACCATAGAATCAAGGCTGTCTTTTGCGTTTGTTTTCCATTTTCTCTATCATGAAGCCCGAAAAAGATAGTGGCATTTATTAACGATTTGTTGCTAGATTATGTAAAATGGTAGTAACAGTTCTGGTCACGCAGTGCCACTTAGTATCTCTACAGCTATTAATTGAGAACAAGAAGATAAACAAATGGACAAATTAATTAATACTAATGTAAATAAAAGGTAAATAGAAAGATACAAAAATGTGGGTAGTGCATTGCCAACCAATAATGTGCTTTTATGTAATTTTAAACAAAGTCCGCAAGTCATATACCACTAAACCAAGAGGCGACACTATTAAAATACCATGACTTCAACTTACCAGTTTGTAAAACATGGTGATTGTTTCTTGGAGAGTGTTCTTCAAGTGATATCGAATCTGGAGACTGCTCCAATTTATATACAGGTGCAATATGTTTAACCACGCCTTACTTGTCATACCATAATAAAAACAGTCCTTGATCTTCAAATGAATATGCTATGTACAGTTACACACAAAAGTTATTAACTAAAAGATCCACAGGACTGTCCAGTGTCCGATATCATCATCATCATTAGCCGGAGGACGTCCCCTGCTGGACATAGGCCTCCCCCAAAGATCGCCACAAGTCACGGTCACCAGCCGCTTGTATCCAGCAACTCCTCGCAACTTTGACCAAGACATCAGTGCACCGAGTGAGAGATTGTCCAACACTACGCCTTTCTTTCCCAAAGGTTGTCGGTTCTACGAGTAATGTGGCCTCCCCATTGCCACTTAAACTAGCTGACTCTCTTGAGTGTCCGATATCCAAAACTGAAACAATATGAATTAATATGTATTTTTATTCGCCTTTTTTGACTAGTGTTTGTCGTTGACTACTTAGGGTACCTGGTTCAATCTCCGGGGCAATTAACAAAAAAAAAATTGTTCTAAAACTATAACACTTGAGTCGAAAAGCCGGAATAATAAATAATAATACATATATATTTTTTATGATATTGGAAGGCAAACAAACAAACGGATTTCCTGATGGTAAGAAATTTAAGCCGCCTAGAAACACCAAAGGTGGTAGTGGTGTGTTGCCAACCTGAAGCCGGGACGATAGGCCTTGAGCAAAAGTAAGTTTACCGGCTACCTTACCCTTCAAACCGAAACCCGTCATGATGTTATGGCGGCAGGAATAGGTAAGGCGGTGGTACCAATCCCCGTGAGTCCCTGCGAAACTCTACCACCTAGTCAGGTGTCACGGTGTTAGTGACGTTAAACCTATACTCGCCTTTTACGAGCTGCCTGGCTGGAAGGCTTGGAATTACATGCTTGTGTTATGGGTATTAGACAACGATACTATTACATAGAAATACTTAAATAGATATCTGAATAAATTGAATAAACACCCAGACCCGGAAATGCAGACATCTAAATGTTCATCACACAAATGCCTGCTCCCATCGGTAATCGAGCCCGAGACTCGTCGTTGCTCGATGTAGTTAGGCGTGTACGCTAGCCACTCGACCAACGAGTGGAATGAATTGGGAGTCAATTATAAATGAATAAGTACAGCTATCACCACCCAGCTTCTTGTAATGTTTGTGATAAACACCCTGACCAAAACAAGACGGTAGAATTTTTAGACCCACCCGATTTAGTTACATATTAGCCTTTCTTGCATCCTTTAGTCAGTGTTCGCCGCTGTCGTCTTCCGCTCTGAAAAGTAGACTAGTCGATAAACTCACTTATGCAATAGGTTAACAACAGAAGCAACGCCTTTGGTGTGTATAATATTATGTGACTGGTATTTCTTACCATTAAGAAAACTATGGTTGCATTTTGATAAAAATGACTTTTGTACTTAACTGTACATCTAACTTATTGATATATGAATAATTGATATCCGCATTAGTTATTTCTTCTGTAATACTATGCCTTGTGTTTACGAAGGTAAGTGACATTGTTGAAAACTCTGCCTTCGTAATCATCATAATCTTGATATTTTTTTATACTTAAAAACATGGCACCTTTGTTGCGTTGGTTCTTTGTTATGATAAAATATGTCGCCATCCAGAGCTTTGCAAACTAAAACTACGTAAGCAAAAAAGTTTTTTTTACAGTAAGGCAAATAGGAATGAATGGTTGAATGAATGATTAGGAGACACACTTTAATCTATTTTCTAATAAAGTTTTATATATTTTCTCTAGTATGTAATTTATTTATTACAGATGATGTAGGATTGATAGGATAGGATTAAAACAAATTCGCTTCCTCTGTCCCTTTGTCCCTTTGAAAATCTTAAAAACTATGAAATGGATTTTAATTACGGTTTTTTAATAGATAAATTGATTGAAGAGGAAGGTTTATATTATGTATATTTCATAACCGTGCAAAGCCTTGGCGAGCCGCTAGTATTATTATAAACTTTAAAATTAAAGTGTTATGTATTTAACTAGGTAGGTAGTAGAGTAGGTAAAAGTTGCTAGGAACATTAGGGAGGTGGGGACATTTTTTTTAATTAGTATTGCGGGGCAAAGTAGACGGCAAGAATATATGAAATACCTTAATAACTGTATATACACTACTTTTATTTGTGATGGTTTAGTAGCGTTGGATGTTCGAGTGATTAATAGGCAAAAATACCGGCCACAGCATGGTAACGCACTTATAACATCTATGTGTTTATAAACCACGGTTGTCTCTTAACTTCAAGAGAACCACGTGCTTTATAGTTCTCATAAGCCATAAAAAATTATAAACCACAGGCTACCTTAAACTCATGTACAGTACTACTATTTAAATTATGCGCTTCGGCTATAATAATCAAGCTTCTGAAATCCGGGTGTATTTTAAAGATATCGATATATAGTTGTTGTTACACATAATTAAGCATTGCGCTTAAATTTAGATTAGCTCAGCCAATTTAAAAATAAAAGTATAAAGAGTAAAAAGTGTTAAGCCGAAGCGCGTAATTAAAATAGTAGTAGCTGTATTACACTTCTTACGTAAAACGGTAGCTTAAGGCCCCATACTTAGTCAGCCAGAAGAGCCAATCAGCGCACTCCCTCGTTCTATGATTACTATGAGACATTGCGCTCTAAAGTAAACGTCTTAAGCACCAAATCACTATTTTTGACACTACAAAAGTAATTTGAAAAAAAAATATAAAAACTGAAACAGTTATCTTTTAGGAATAATACTTATTTATGTTTATGTTAAATCTGGTGTCGATATTTTCATAATTGAAGTAGACAGTTGGGTTTTGCTTTCAAAAAAGGGTCAACTTTTTGATTTTTTTCTATCAGCATATTAATGTTAATCTTGTGTATTTTCGTCGCCAAGATCCATAATTGCTTTGTATGAAAAAAACAGTATATTGCTGATGTATTTTAGCATACATGGCCCCTTAAGAATGACTGGACACATGCCTATTTGATGTTTTTAAATTTTTATCCGTCTCTCTGTATCATGACCGAGATTCCCATAGAATCTTATCTAGCTATCCGATCGTAACAAAATTTGGTTGGCAGGTACTATACTATACAGGTATGTAAAAAGGAAGGTTTTAGTACTTTTCATGCCACTCACTAAAGGGGCTTCCGTTGGAGAGGGTTTATAGTCAAAATGTAAAATGGCATGTACTAATTAATTAATTAATTGTCTGATTAAATTAATTCCTTCTTTTTTGTTTTAAAGCAGCTACTTTACCTATAGATTATAAGACCAAATACATATATTCTTGGATGGCTTGGATTCAAACTCGGTAGTAATGAGTCAGACAGCTGTCGTACAAATATAAATAAATCAAGATGGTACGATGGTAGCCGGTTCAGTTAGTCTATATCTAAATATAAAAGCAAAACGGTACTCACTCACTCCTTGAATCATGAAAACTACTTGATCATGACATGCAGCACAGTCGCAGACATGGCATCTATTAAAGTGGTTTAGAAAAGATGTCATCAACTTTTTAAATTAATTAATTCGACGGTTGGGTCAGGCTATGACGGTTGGCCATACTGCCAGTTTTTTTTTATTTTTATTTTTTAACTAGAGGCCCAGTACATGCTTCGCAACCGCATGAATGACATAACACAACAAAACAAAAAAATAAAAAAAACAACTGAAAAAAGTTTCAATATGACAGCACAATCCCCATCTGAAAAAAGTTTCGATTTGACTGAAAAGTACTCATTAACAAAATGGCGGATCATTTTATTGAATTCATTTGTTACCAGAAAATTACACGACGCGTTATTTTTTTACCGACTCAAAAAAGAAGGAGGTTCTCAATTTGACTGTATTCTTTTGTATGTTTGTTACGTGCTCATTCCGCCAGTAGCTAATCGATTTTCATGGTTCTTGCTTAGAAAAATATGTCATGATTCCGAGGTGGTCCTATATAAGTTTAATTACGATCCGACTAGTAGTTTTTGAGTTATACTTAATAGTTCATACATCTTTCACATTTATGGGGATACCAAATATTTATTTGTTTAATTTTTATTTTATGATAATAAAAGGCAAACAAGCAGACGGATTTCCTGGTGGTAAGAAAGTTACGCCTCCTAAAACACGAAAAGTGGTAATAATGGTTGCCAACCTGAGGCTGGGATGTTCGGCCTCGAGCAAAAGTAAGTTTATCGGCTACCTTACCCTCCGAACCGGAACACGTCAACGGCAAGCATTGGACGTTATGGTGGTAGGAATAGATAAGGCGGTGGTACCAATCCGGGCGAGTCACTACCAAACTCTACCACCTAGTAGAATGTCACGGCTTTAGTGACGGTTAGCCTACGCTTGCCTTTTACGAGCTGCCATTTGCTGACTTCTAAAAAAATAGTTACCAAATCGCGACGTATTTTGGAGTTGTTTTTTGTACTTTCACTTTCTTTATTATATATTTTTTATCATTATTATTTCATGAATACAAACACCATACAAAATAAAAAAAATACACTGAAATTGACTAATTAAATTAAAAAAATAATTTAAAAAAAACTGGACCTATTTTTTTTCTCGATACCGCCACAAACCACAGATGGATTTTAAAAACTCCTCCCATAAGGGTATAACATGAAGTGATAACATTGGGAAAGTAAAATTTGGCAGTAACCCAACTATGATTTTAATTTGGCACGCGAGGAGTCTATGACCAGAAGATGGACATAGGCAACATTTTTATGTCGACATCTAAACAAATTCCGGTGGAAGAACTAAAAAACTCTTACGCGCAAAGCCGTTGGCAATTGCTAGTCTTGTAAAATTATACAGTACAAAGGCAAGATTGTCATAGCTTATTTACATTCTTGCTCAGATATAATTGTTTTTGTATAATATACTTGAATAAATTAGTTCAAGGTTAGGATAATAATTTGTATGTAGGCTTTTTAAAGTAACGATAGTGGGCGAATTAAATAAAAGTATAATCTGTCATCTAATGCTAAAAAGTAGAAATGCATAATCTTTGGTGCGAGTTTTGGCGCCGTCGAGAAAAAAAATGGTCGTAGTTTAGTTCTTAATTATTGAATTTCGTGTATTTATTAAGTAAAATTAACCCATTTTGTGGCGTATTATTCAATTTTGTTCAGATAATGTGCACAAATGAAGTATTTGCGAAAAAAATAGTCTATCGTCTATTTCCGCGTTACCGCCAAATCTTACTAATTGAGCTTGAGTAAGGAAGCCACTGCTATAGTCAAAACTCTGACATAACATTCTCCTCGCCTCGTTGGTCGAGTGGCTAGCGTATA
>NJDC01004543.1:57953-110463 GCA_002245475.1 Calephelis virginiensis
CAGGAATAGGTAAGGCGGTGGTACCATTATGAAGCCAAACTCTGCCAAACTCTACCACCTAGTAAGATGTCACAGTGTCATTGACGTTAAGCCTATGCTCGCCTTTTACGAGCTGCCTGGCAGGAAGGCAGATGGTCCATTCTGCGAAGGAGCCCTGACCGACACGGGGCTATGACCCATCTAACCTTTGATCGCCCCTTACGAGCTCCCTGACTGAAAGGCTGATGAGAGCCAGGCCAACACAGGGAAAAATTATTAAAAGTGCCGAAATTTAAAGTAATGTTCCTCTAAATTGTTTTGCTTTAACAAAAATATATTCATCTAATTTTTGCGTGATTTGGGGGTTCAATATAAAATCTAAGCTTTATAAAAAAGTAAATCTTACCAGTTTGTTAAACATTTTGATATTTATTTTGGTGGTGTATGTGATTGGAAGTTTAACCCTCAGGTTTTAAGTGTATACTGAATATTCTTATTATTTCGTTAATATATATACGTATTTGATGGCCTTGAAGCTTTGAACCATAACGGAAGCTAACGAAGTTTTGCATTGGGGATCGATATAAATTATGACTATGTGCTAGGGTTACCAACCCTCGGTTTTCGTTACTCCTTTCTCATCTTCTCTATCTTGCTTATGTTTTATGCTGAATGTTAGACATCATCAACATCATTCTACTTGCATAAATTCAAGTTATTTACCACTTTTAGGTTCAGATTCTTCTTATTTACCTCCATCAAATGGTTGGAAGAGGTGGTATAAGTTTGACCATTATAACAAATTTAATTGATTTTACTCTTTATCAAATTAAAAATTTAACTATCTTAACCACTTATGGAAAAAGGGGTGTTATACGTTGGATGTGTCTGTATGTGTGTCTGTAGGATCATAAATTTTAAACGATTAGACAGATATCGGTTTGAAAGCATATTAAAAAACATAAAACATGTAACTTTGTTTTGATTTGTGTTTTCTTTTTACTAATAACAAGTATGTAATACTTAGCTTAGCTTAGCTTGTTAGTACCTAGCTTTTTAAATATAAAAAACGTATTGTGTACTTAATAGTTTTAGTCATGTACATTACGTTTGCTATAATTTTTGAAATAGCTAACGGTTGTCAGGCAGCACTATGGCGGTTATACGCATCTTTAAAGCAATGTCAGCGACAATGAGTTTATAACCAAGTATTTCGAAACCTGTTTGTCTAAATAGTAGATATTACAATTTAAAATAAAGATATTATATTTTTTTATAATAAAAGTACAAAATGAAGTGATAAGATGTGTGAATATCTTATATAAATTATTTATTATTTATGTTTAAAAAAATTCAACCACATATTCATTACTATCTGCTACCTGCGGCTTCGCCCGCGTTTTCACAGAAACCCGATGTGCGATCGGGATTAAAAATAGCCTGTATGTTAATCCAGGTCACAATCTATCTGTCTTCCAAATTTCAGATAAATCCGTTCAGCCATTCGAGCGTGAAAGAGTAACAAACATCCATACATCCATACTTACAAACTTTCGCATTTATAATATTAATAGGATTATCACACGAATTTACACACTATTAAAAGTGTTTAAAGTTACAAGGGAAGCTAAAAGTGTAAGGAATAATATTTAAATATTGTATGTAGTTTAGTGCAGTTGACAACCCTATACGAAGTAAAGACGAGCACTACATGTACAATCACTTCTTTTGTTTCATTTTAAGTATTTATTCTCGTGAAACCTGAACGGAATATCTAATCATATTTTGACGCAATTTAAATAGTTCCACGCAATATATGGTGCGTCGCCATACCAGAAAAATAAGACTGATATTTTGAAGTCTTTTTATGGTCATCTTACGAAAAAATAATATCTTTACGCCCATATCCCGGAAGAGGTAGGCAGAGGCACAACCAGGGCACTCACGACTAGCCGAAGACACTAAGTCCCACAATGTGATAGGTGGCAAGCCTATCGCCAATTGGGCACATATCCAATCCCGAGCAACACTTTTTTATTAGAAAATTGGAAAACCCAAATTTTCTTTTAGTTACCCGACCCGGAATCGAACCCAGGATCTCATGCAATCAAGTCCAACAGCTGTATCGCTTGACCACATAGACGAAAAAAAAACTTTTTTGTATTATCAGACAGCAAACAAAAACATGGTTCTCCTAATTATAAGACTACCTCTGTATAGGCACCATAGATGTGATAGGTAGCTGGGTGTTAGTCTATGATGAAGTCAACCGGCTACTTTAATTTCCGGACCAGAGTATGATAGTGTTATCTCTCCATATATTTCCGTGAGAGCATAGAATTATTATGTTAATTAGTCATTGTTACTCAAATTTATAAATATAGAACAGCTGCTCGAAACCTAACGTGGTTTTGAATATTATCTTTAAAATGTTGTTAGGTATGTAACATAAATTATAACTAGAGAAATGGAATGTTTTCCGTGAAATAAGGTTTTTTTGCAACTGCCTCAGTCTGGAGAAGCAAAATTACTAACAGAAGATTCTGGCACAAACGCTTAGATAGTTTTTTCATGCAACACTAACTGACCCGGCAGACGTTTTTCTGCTATATTTTAATGTAAGTAAAAAAAATGACATTTGTCACCCTTATCACTTAGGGGTGTAAAGTAGATGTTGGTCGATTCTCAGACCTACTCAATATGCTCACAAATTTAGGGCGAATCAGTCAAGCCTTTCCGGGAGAGTACGGAAAACAAACAAACAAACAAACACGAAAATTGTATATATAAGACACATAGTAGGGACAGATAGTATAAAAAACCATTATCACATATCAAATATACTGTAATTAAAACATGCTTGCTACGATTTTGTTCAGTATTGAAGAAAAAAGAGAGGATTATAAAAGCTAGCGTCTCATCTTATAAATATCCACTAACATCTGGGGTGACTATAGATAGCGATAGTTTATATCTCTTACTATAGCCAGGGCAGCTGGTATGCCATGTTTATGGATATTTTGTAGCAAACTACTTTTTACCTGCGGCTTTGCGTGCGTTAACAATATTTTACATTACTTTCCTCCAAAAATATGTGTGCAAAGTTTTATGATGATAGATTATATAGTTTTCGTTTGAAAATGTAACAAACTAATATTCATATAAAATTATTAAGTGTGGATGGTACACTTAAACTTTTTTTTATGTTATGTTATGACAAAGGACATATACAGACAGCAGACGACTTTCCAGTAAGAGACAAGCGATGACCTATAGTCACATTCTGCCTCACCACGAAAAAAATTAGATGCTAGTTTAACTACACACAGCCTCAAAATTACATTGGTTCAATAACTTGCTACTTGGATGACGTGACACCATGGTATTTGTTGAGAATCCAGTTTTAGACAGTGTTGAGTAAAACATGTTTTCAACCCGTGTTGAAATTTTTTTTTGTAAAATGTAAGCTATTGTATTGATACGTCACTATCCTGGGGCCGGAGTGAAAAATATGTGTCTCTTCTATTGCAGGTTGAAAATGTTGCTTAAAGTTCCCCGTGTCGATACGGCCTCCTTTGCAGAATAGACCAACTGCCTTCCTGTGTCACTCAGCTCGTAAAAGTCGATTATAGGCTTACCGTCACTCACACCATGACATTTGACTAGGTGGTAGAGTTTCGGCGCGACTCGCCCGGATTGGTACCACCGCCTTACCTATGCTTGCCGTTGATGTTCGGTACGGAGGGTAAGATAGCCGGTAAACTTACTTTTGCTCGAGGCCTAACATCCCGGCCTAAGGTTGGCAACGCACCATTTCCACCTTTGTTGTCTTTAGGCAGATTGAATTTCTTACCATCAGAAAATGCGTCTGCTTGTTTGCCTTCCAATGTATTAAGAAAAAAGACAACAATGATAGCAATAATGAATGCCAAAGTAGCGCACACCGGGCTGATATTCTCGCAAAAGTGTTGAACCGGGCTCTCCACTTAGAATAGACCTTCAAAAAGATTATATGCCTCCCTGCCTCGTAGTTCACAAGAGACGAGCATAGGTTAAGCAACATTAAGCAGTCTTCCAACAATTGTCTGTAATGACCTATTTTAAAGACAATTGGCGGAAGACTGCTGTACAACTTGCTCAGATAGCTCTTCAAATCTTGTCATGCTCTGGCCTGGAGAGTAAGATAGCTAGCAGCTTACTATCTTAAGCTATATGAAGAATAGCTACAACAAAGCCCCCAACTTTAGGTGGGCAACGCAATTACCACTTTTGATGCCTAATATATGAGGGGCATACTTCTTATCGCCTCTGTGGTCTAGCGGTTTAGTTGTTGGACTTGACTGCATGAGGTCCCGGGTTCCAATCCCGGGTCGGGCAACAAAAAGGAAATTGGCTTTTTCTAATTTTCTAATAAAAAAATGTTTTTTTCTAATTTTCTAATAAAAAAAAAATAAAAAAATGTTGCTCGGGATTAGAAATGTGCCCGGTTGGCGACAGTCTTGCCACCTATCACGTTGTGGGACTTAGTGTGTTCGGCTAGTCGTGCGTGCCCTGGTTGTGCTTCTGCCTACCCTCTCGGGGATATGGGTGTGAAGATGCTTACTTCTTATCAACAGGAAATATTTCCGTTTGTCATCCAAAAAGTATAAAACTTGAGATAAATTAACCAGTAGGGGTTTTATTATTATTATTTATTCAAGATTTATATCTTAAAATCGGAAGTTGATAATTAATGATTTTAATTATTTTAAAAACAAAACCTTGACCGTTAATTCAAAGTAACAAATTAACATAACTATATTTAGAATTATTGGTTATGACATATGCATACATACATACATAATACATATGGATATTTCACGATTTTAAATAAATATTCCTGGACAAGTTACACAAATTGAATCTAACCCCAAAGTAAGCAAATTATATGCTTGTGTTATGGGTGTTAGTCAACGATTCTTATACATATAAATACTTAAATAGATACCAGAATATATTTAATATATAATATATAATATATAATATTCTTAACCGATTTAAGAGGCTCATAAGATAAATAAGTCAAAACAAGCGTAAGCTTTCATATGGGATAACGACCACCTCGTGCCTGAATCATATCAAACCGCTATAACTCAACGATATTGCCACGGGCCTCGAACGGTATAGTTACGTCACTGTATGGAAAGAAAGATAAATGAAATATTGAGAAAGCGAATGTACAATGCGAAATAGGTAGGGTCTGGGTACCACGAGGAGACCAAGATTGACATTCAAATTCATCTTGCAAAGATTCTTCTAGTTTCATCTTGCAAACTTCTTAGGGCAGATTGAAATGCTGCCCCTTGATCGCTGATAACTGCAACAGGTTTTAGTCCGGTGTTAGACAAGCAACCACAATATTCTTTATTATAGTCTTCAGCTTCACAGCTGATGTTTGTCCCTTACAAAAGTAAAATGCCACAGGTTGCTGCCATTTGTGGATTGCTCCCCTAAGCATAAATACTAGAGCATGGTCTGCAAAGTCGTTGGACTTTGAGTCTAATTCCACAAATCCCTCAATAACATCCTTATACTTATTATATATTAAACCAGGCTCGATGCAAACTTCGTCAAATAACTAGAAGAAGATTGAAATTCACGGTCAAAAAAGAAAGAAGGAACAAAAAGAAAAGGACTTGGTACTTGTTCGATTTGATAGCTACAAAATACTTAAAAATACATATCATCAAAACAAAACACATAATCCTTAAACAATATATACATATACATAAATATACATAATAAATATTAAAAATAAACAGAGACGATTTACAGAAAAAAATTAGGTTTATGAAAGATAACCATCTTTTAGTAGTTTTAAACACATGTAATGTTTTACTGACACAAATTTGTACGAAATAAATTCAACATTATCTCAAACCAAGTCTCATTACCTTGGGGCAGGGTCATTGTTGTATCATTACATCAAAAAAACACTACTTTAATCTTTAATTAACTTGTAATGCATATGTTGTATGCATTTGCAATAGTTAGTATTTTAGGTTAAACAACAAATGATAATAATTAAGTGCTAGACTTTTTAATTGGATTCTTACATGGTCACTATATAAATAACTTTAAGGGTAATAAAAATAATGAAAAGAGAATGTTGGCATTAAAATTACTGATGCATTTCTGGATTAGAAACAACTTTTGGCAGGAGCGGTTTATGTTTATGAAAATCTATTTCTACTCTTTTGTGTTTTTAACTCTTCATTTCAACGCATTACTGCAAAAAACCTTATCCAATTATATTACTACCTCAGCTAGATATTATACAAAATAATTTAATTTTAGTTTTATTAAATTATATTAAATATTATTCAAGTTTAAAAATATTATCAAACTTCTTCGATAATTAACAGCGTAATCGCATTAAGAAAATATTCGAAAAACAATTTAGTAGAGAAGGGCTTACCTTTTCTCAATAGCGCGTTCACTACTCATTAGTAGGGTTGCCAACTTTCGAAAGAGGGAAGACTCCCAGAAAGATTCTAACAAATTGGGGTAGCTGTTGTCCCGAAAGAAGTTAAGTAATATTATTTTTATTACAAAATTTATATTTATATTGCTGTCTAAAAGCATCTAATATTTGTCCGCTTTGTGATTCTAATAGATCCCGAGCAGAGCAAATGACGAGGGAGGGAGAGCAGTACAGTACAAAGAGCAGATAAGAGCAGAATGAAGGCGAAAGAATTGATTTTTTTTATAATAACTAGTGAGTTTCATTTTAGAATAAACCGGAGATATAATTACGTCGTAGGAGCTTAAAAGGTACCTGAGTACCCCAGGCATTCCATTAGGGTTGAGGATCCTATGAATAATCCAATAATTAGTCAAAAACCATATCAGCAATTTATCCGTCCCCGAGTAGGCAAAAACATCATATCACGATTATTACAGATCACCTCAACATTTCCCTTTTCATACAAAGACGCTTATTTCGGGTACTCACACTACCTTCGGATAGAACCCAATTTAGTCATAGAACGTCAACTTAGGTCTCCCCGGGAACTTAAATTCACATCGTATATTTGTTTAATCAATCTTTTATCTGCCCTTCTTTCCAGATGACCGAACCATTTTTGAATACATAATTTACTATTAACTTTACATGTATTAAAGATCGCTAATGTGGTATAGTGGTCCAGTATTGGTTTCACAGCGATGACTACATGGGGTCTTAGATTCAATTGTCACTCATAACTTTTTTTCTTTTTTATTAAAAATAAATAATGTTTTGAAAACTAAAAAAACCTCTTTATTGAAATGCTGAACTAAAAAGTAGAAAATGATTTTCTATAACTTCAAATAGAAAAAAAAAAGTTTACTGTCCCAATATCTGTTAGTAAATTACTTACGACAGAGGAAACCTAGCAGGCTTTTATACGAGAAATAGATTTTTCTTAATCACATTTTTTTATATCAACTATCACAAAATTATTTTTAGCTTTTTAGTTCTACTGGACACAAAAGCGTCTTTTTAGTTTTTTTTTACTTTTATTTATTTTTGCTTTTTTAGTCTTTAACGATGACTGGTGCATTATAACGACGAGTCGACCTTTAAGTAGTTCATCTTTTTTTAACATACATTATAAGAAAATTATAATATAACTTGCAGTTTATATAATATTCCTTATGGTATTGAATGGCAATCAAACAGATATTTTTTTCTTATTATGAAAAATATGATAATGTGTAAAATTTGAAATGACTTTAAGTCATAAGTGACCGCTTTGTATCGTACCTCCAACATAAATACAAGTAGGTTTCATTATTTACTATCATAGTTTTAAAAGAACTTGGAAAAAAAATATTTCCTAAGATATTCATTAAAACGAAATAATCTCAAAAGCAATTTTGCACAAAATCAAATTCTTGTGACGAATGACGTGCTAATTCGGATAGGACAAGTATTGTGTTTATAAAAACACTTTCGCAAATTATGTTATTTTAAACTGTTATTAATTACCCTCAAAAGGATGTAGTGAGACAACCCTAGAACATTAGTTAAAGATATCGCTGACATTTTATATAACTTTTATAGAGGAACAATTTTAATCATACATTTTCGTCCCCGTTTTGGTCTGGGTCTCCTATGTAACTTACAAAGTGCTTCACTGCCAGGCAGCTCGTCGAAGGCTAGCATAGGTAAAATAAGTAATTACCAACAAGACCACTGGAAAGTGCCATGGAGCAACTTATCCGATTAGTGACCAACCACTTTACCTATTCCTCATAATGATAGTGCAATTTTCAAGTCTGGAGAGAACTTCTGAAGAGAGAAGTCCAATTCATTATAGACTTGCCCAATTGAGTTAGCACCTTGGACACATGATAGCAGCAAATTGTAGGATACAATATCTATGGTCACTATAGGTTATCATCAGAAGATCCGTCGGAAGCTCTAAGAAAGAAATACTTTGGGTTTGGCGCCAGATCCTGAAGATTCTGATCACAACACCTAATCTATTTTTTTTTATCTAAGTATATTGTTGTATTGTCCTGGCTTTTAAAAAAACTTGGCGTAAGGCTCTATTTGTGTGTATAGATTTAAGCAATTTTAAAACAAACTCTTCAAAAGCAAAGGGTCCGTAAAGCAGAATAAACTATAAGAACAAAGATGATATAAATACATTTTTTGCTTTCCTATATTTGCAAACAAAATCTAACATTATAGAAGTACGTTTGTACTTAAACGATATAATTACAAATTGACCGCAAAGATTTTGTGATAAAAAACAATGACACGAGTATATGTTGCCGCTAATAAACAAATCAGGATATTTGAACATATTTTCGTCTGTCTTTAAAAAGATAGAGGTTAATAATTGGTTTCTAATTTGCAAATAACAATCTATAAACACCGAACTGCTAGACTACAGAGGAATTTGGCTCTGTCAAGCGGTTCGGTCTAGCAAGTCTAGCGGTTCGGTGAAGGACTTGACTCCATGAGGCCCCGGGTTCGATCTCCGTGCAACAAAATTGAATTATTCTATCTTTTATTCAAAATGAAAATCACGTTGCCTAGAATTGGTTTTGTACCCGCTTGGCGAAAGGCTTGCCACTTGCTTAGTTATATTTAAGATTGCAAAGTACCAAACAATTCTTTTAATTTACCTAGTACCAAAAAAGTTCAGTTACCTAAGTACCAAAAAATTCATTTAATTCAAATCAGTTTTTTTGGATTTTTATTGCTCGTAAATTATCATAAGCGCAAAACTGTACGAATGACTATTATGACATAAAAATAAAATGTAATACAAACATAAAAAAAATACAATTCTATGACATTAAATCATAATTTTACGATAAGTTTTAACAAGATTTTTTATGTATTAGTAAGTAAAGTTAATTTAGGTCTCTTTTAGCTTTTTCCCCATTTTCTTTAGTCATTGCACCACGTTTCTATGGATTTCTAATTCTTATTGCTAATTCCCTTTTTTGTTTATGTTAAGTAGTTGTTGTCAGCAAAAGATTTGTGTTAAAAAATGTTCAAGTGCGAGTCAGACTCGCATTTGGGTTAAGCTATGATATTTTCACGGATCAGGAGCAGTAGATCTGAATATTTTTTAAATAAATTTTAGCTTGATACCTCTAAGCATTTCTGAGAAAACGGACAGATAGATGGACGGACAACAAAGTGTTCGGTGTTTCCCTTCCTATGTACGCAACCCTATTAACATATTCATAGTTAGGACAGAATGTCATCTGTTGGATTAGCTAGTTATAATTCCACCCCAAGGGTCCAAGCCTTGTCGTGGGCCTTGTCGTGGAGCCCCGGCGAAACTAATTGAACCAGGGAGGAGGGAGAGAGAGGAACCCACTACTAAGAGAAGCGAACACAGGCTGATGTTGGCGGCTTCCAAGCCTGCGGAGGAGGGGGTGGGCATTCCATCTAGCCCGCCCGGAAAGGACAGGGATGTGGCGAGTGCGGGGTGCCTATTGCCACGCTGTGTCTCCTTACGCCACTTCTAAAGATATGAAGCCCCCTGTTGAGAGGGGCTGCCTGAAGGGGATCGAGAGATCCAGCGCCGCCGGGGCAGTGGAAGATTGCGAAATTGTCCCCACTGCCCCCTGGCGAAGGGGAAGACACCGTGTGGTTTTAGTCAGTAGGAGTCTGACATAAGAAAGTGGTGGGTGTCCATGAGTGATTTCCAAACTTTAAAAAAGAGCTAGTTATAATTAAAAATAAATCCCGAATTCCCTCGCATTACTCTTTTCTTGTTGTATCTCATAGTCAAAATGATATCATTTAAGAGATGTTGTCAGAGGGACTCACAGAAAAATTAGTACTCATAGGACGGGACAACTTTTATCGGCTCTATCTGAGTCAAAATATTTAATTAAAAAATCAATATATCCCATTAGTGTAATTTAATTACATCCACGTGGGACTTAGTATCTTCGGCTAGTCGTGGGTGCCTTGGTTGTACCTACCTCTTCGGGGATATGGGCGTGAAGATACTTTTTTTTTTAATTACATCCATAGTTATTCTTAATTGACTTAATTATTTTTTTAGCTGTAACTAAGTTTTTTTTCGCCATGATGTCCTTGGGTAGGGTAATAAAATTACTCTGAATAAAGACTAGTACGCCATTAAGCACTTAAAAATAGACTAATTATAGATTCTTCAAATTACAAGTAGACGTACATTAACAGATTAATTGCTACCACGGTTGGAAATACACACACATTTTAAGTAAAGACTAGTAAGGGTCGTCACCTTGAAACCATTTCGAATATTCAGATAACTTAACATTTGAGTCAGAATTTCAGCTCAAGTCTATATCTATATGGCGAACTGGGGGGTTACCATATGCTCTTAAAACAGTATTATTTTCAATAATAATTGTCATAGGATAAAGACAACCTTATGACGTATATCATAAAGCCTCTGTGGTCTAGCGGTTCAGTTGTTGGACTTGACTGCATGAGGTCTTGGGTTTGAATCCCGGGTTGGGCAACAAAAAGAAAATTGGGTTTTTCCAATTTTCCAAAAAAATGTTGCTCGAGATTGGAAATGTGCCCGGTTGGCGATAGGCTTGCCACCTATCAAATTGTTGGACTTAGTGTCTTCGGCAAGTCATGGATGCCCTGGTTGTGCCTCTGCTTACCTGTTATGCAACTCCGCTTACCTGCTATGGGCGGGAAGATACTTTTTTTGTTTTATCATAAAGTTGCTTATAAAGGTGGATTTTAACGAAGAATTAATACTGCTATAAGCGTTTATGGTAGGGACCCAGATGTCTATTATCTTTGACCAATAAAAAAGCTGTAACCTCATTGGTTGGCATACGGTTGAATCGAGTGACAGCTCGTTCCACATCACACAAAGCATAGATAAGTTAAAATGCGAGCCGGTTTGCAACTCCGGTTCAACTTCGTCACTTAGTAGTTGTAGGGTTACTCTAGAATCTGGATATCACGCAAATTGAATTTTTTTATTGATATTGGAAGGCAAATATGCAGACGGATTTCCTGACGGTAAGAAATTCACGCCGTCTAGAGACACCAAAGGTGGTAATGATGCGTTGCCAACCTGAAGACGGGAAGTTAGGCTTTGAGCAAAAGTAAGTTTACCGGCTACCTTATCCTTCGAACTGGAACATGTCAACAGCAAGCGCTGACATTATGGCGTCAGGAATAGGTAAGGCGGTGGTACCAATCCGGGCAAGTCGCTGCGAGAGTCTAGCACCTAGTCAGATATCACGATGTAAGTGACGGTAAGGAAGGCAGATGGTCTACACTGCAAAGGAGCCCGGACCAACACGGGGAAAACTGAAATTAAAATTAATTAGTTTAAATAGAGGTAATGGGATAAAATAATTTACGCCCAGATAAGTTGCATAAAACCGACTTCGATTTCACTATTTTGACATCTAATGACATAAAAAATTTAGTATTTTCCTCAATTTCAATGTAATTCTGTTATCAGATTAAGACCAGATGGCAATCAGACCACCTCGAAAGTACAGTAGTACTATTTAAATTATGCGCTTCGGCTATATTCGTCAAGCTTCGGAAATCCGAATGTATTTTAAAGATATCTTTATAGAGTTATTATTACACATAATTAATCATTTCGCTTAAATTTTGATTAGGTCAGCCAATTTCAAAACAAAAGTATAAAGTGTAAAATGAGTAAAAAATGTAAAGCCGAACTTTTCTTAATTGGTCCAGAAAAGACGGACAAACGAGGTTCAAAAATAACAGGGATATCGATTAAAACAGCTACTTAAAAATATAGGAACATAATATATAAATTCATCCTTATTTCCAAGGCTGTTAAAAATTATCCCTCGTGTTTCGGGTCTGCTATGTAGAACCTGCCTTCATACCAGACAGCTCATAAGAGGAGGGCAAACGTTTAAAGGTTCACAAAACTCTGTACTATTAAAAACACTGGTGTTACGTCGGCGTACATTCTGAGTTGCATTGTCTGGGTGGGAGATCCTAGACCTATACTTGACGCCGTACTGACAATGTCATTTTCTGGTACTTAGTGTAGGATAGCTGGCAGACTTGCAAAACAATTAGTCTAATACCTCGGCCACAGGACAGCAATGCACCTACAACTTCTATGGTGTCTATAGGGCACGATCTCTTACCACCAGGAGATCAATGTGCTTGTTTCCTAACTTATACATAAAAAAATAAGTTGGACCAAATTACGTAAATCACGAAATTTGATTGAAATTGCGTCTATGGTTTCGGGGTTTCTCTGGAAAGTACATCGTGAGACGAGATTTATATTAATAATTTGCCAGATAACGGTATCCGTGGGATAAACGAAGACATAGAAATATCAGCAGATCATGTACGGATCTTTTACCATATATTTTTTAATACGAAAACAAAATTCTACGCATAGGTGATTATGAAGCAGTATATTTTACCCTGCAGTCGGGTGAAGTTGTAAAAATCGCAAGATTAACAAGACATTAGCCATTTCAAAAAAAAATTTCAACCAAATCGGTTCATTTTCTTAGTAGTAACAAAGACGAGAACAAAAATATTATGTGAAATAAGACGGGTATTAATAGTTATTTATTTACTTGCATGTTTGGTAAACATCTTGGCAATGTCCGCTTCAAAGCTTCTGTAGAATTCAAGTTACATACAAAGTTTATCAATTTACGTAAAGCCTATATATTCTACGACTTCAGATTCACTTCAAAGACGTGATGC
The DNA here is from genome assembly GCA_002245475.1 of Calephelis virginiensis. Lineage (NCBI taxonomy): Eukaryota > Metazoa > Arthropoda > Insecta > Lepidoptera > Riodinidae > Calephelis > Calephelis virginiensis. The sequence goes on from NJDC01004543.1 coordinate 71,164, forward strand.
TTAAGGCGTTTAGTTTATTATTTTTAATAACCATATAATTAGGAAAGAACACCAACAATCCCGGACAAAATCTATCCGTAATATAGCTAAGAACCATCTCGATCGTTTCAACTTTCAAACCAAAAGAATTCGCATCAAAATCTGTTCCCTCATTAAGGAGTTATGATGCCACAGACAAGTCAAACTTAAACATGCTATTTTCTGAAGGTAGTAAAAAATTGTGTAAATTAAACAAACCTTGTCAAGTACAAATGCTGTTGAATTAATTATGTTATGCTGAGAACATTACTCATTATAACATTACAATACTTCATTTAGCATCAGCAAAAACATATGAACACAAATTGTATACTTAAACTTAATGTATGTGGGAATATTCTTTTATTGGGGGTTTCCCCCACCAAAATGTATGATTGCCATGTTCATACATACGTAAGTATTTAGTAAAATTTTAAGGATTTTAAAATATTTTGAAACATGACGTTAATTAATATAAAGCCATTATGGATGTAAACGTTAGATGATAAAAACTTTTTAGATTCAATGTCACTGATGATAGACTAACCATTCAGCAACTTGCCTTCTAGAGATCTACTGCCATAAAGATTATACTTAATCATTAGTTAAATCACTTTAATGTAAACAAATTGTTAAATAATAATCAATTTAAATTTACTAAATGTTGCTCAACCGTTGACGCAGGCGTTATTAAAAAAATGTGTTTAATGCATGGGGTAACTCGCATAGTGTATTAGGTGTATTCTGTGATCTCTCTAACGCTTTCGACTGTGTTCGTCATGATACTTCGATGAAGAATATGCGCCAATTACGAAATTAAAATAACGCCCTTGATGTCATGATATCGTACATGAACAATAGAGTTCAGAGGGTTAAAATATATGGTAAACTTCTTCGAGTTTTGCTGTCACGATTAGCGTACCTTAAGGCTATATTCTTAGTCAATTTTTGTTTCTTATATATATAAATAACTTATCTTATTACATAAGGGATGTCCACGATATTGTATTGTTCGCGGATGACACTTCACTTACATTTAAAGTGAAAAAACAATTAGATAAGTATGACGAAGGGAACAATGCGATATCTAAAGCTGTACATTGATTCACAATTTTTAATTAAATTTAAATTATTAGTAATTAATTTCTTTTAAATGGTAATAAAAAAATGTATTGTATTAGATTTTCAATTCCTAATGTTAGTCTTGTAGATACCAATGTACAACTGAATGGATCTAAATTGGATCTGGTTAAATCTACTGTCTTTCTAGGTATAACAATTGATAATATATAATATTTGAGCCCTCATATTGTGAAACTGTCAAATAGGCTTAGTTCAGCGGCGTATGCAGTTAACGACCCAAATAGTGTATTTAAGCTATTTTCATAGTCTAATAATGTCATGGCATTCTTCTTTTGGGGAGATTGTGCAGTTGTAACTACTATATCCGTATTTCAGAAAACAGCTGCTAGAGCTTTTTGTCATCTTAATGTAAGGGATACCCTCCGAGAAAAATTCAAACGAATAAATATTTTAACTTTAAGTTTTCAATACATTTATGAGAATTTAACGTACCTGTGTTAAAAAAATCTGCATGTTTACAAAAAAAGTGTGTTGTTCAGGATGTAAATACAAAAGATAAAAATTATGAAGTAAATACTTTTTGGGTCAATGTATACGTTTCTACAATAAGCTGCCCAGTGTTATTAGAGATCAATCTAGCACTGCAATTTGTAATGTAATTTGTTATACTTTGTTAGTTTTTACTTAATTTAAAATTAGATTGTTATTTGTATTTTGTTTAGTTTATAATGTAACTATTAATATTGAAAAAAGACATGCCCGCTGAGTTTCTTTTGCCGGATCTTCTCAATGTGTAGCCGCGATTCCGATTCGGTAGTAGTTTATAAAAATGTCGACGCGCACAAGTACCACTTGTATGCTCCATGTGAATAAAGATTTTTCTGATTCTGATTCATACCTATTCCTGTCGTCATAATGAGTGTCATGTTAAGATACGAAACGTTGGCTAAATGGACTTGCATATTAGGTTTAACACCGCGGCAACAAACCATCAATGCAACTATAACATCTGTGGTTACAACTATGAGTCAGAACGTAATACTAAGTTGGCAAGGGCATGGTAATTCAAAACCCGTTCGTACAAGAATGTAATGTGGGTATATTCTTTCACGAACTTAAAAATAAATTTAAACTGCCAAGCAATTCTGCTGGATGAAAATGTCTGCCAAGTAAAACGGACTTGTACAAGTTGTACAAACCTGAGCACTGACGCTTTGTAGCAGTAATACGTAAAGTTTGTGTACAATAACGGTAAGCTTCAGCACATTACACTGCCTGACTGACTGACTCTTTTGAAGAGTAAATTTTGTACATTGAAGATATTTTAAAAAATTGCGACGGTGACTAAGAATTAGCCACAGACCACATTTCTAGCATTTTAAGAATATTTGTCTGTCTGTGTTCCCACCGCAATTCTTGCCGAATCTACTGAACCGATCGTAACGAAATTTGGCAATTAGATAGGTACTTCATGTTCCGAGGAAGGTTTTAAGCTACTTTCAATTCCACTTTCTAAACGGATTCTCGTGAGAGAGGGGATGAAAGTTTGTATGGAGCATTCCACAATTTTCAAGGCAGGAATCTAATATTTGTTGAAGAAACTCTTTGTATCCAATAAACAATTAATTCATCTTTTTTTTTAATTATACTCCCATCCCCTTAAAAGACGGTGTGAAATTTTGTATTGGCCTGTCTGCAATGTTCAAGGTAGAAAGGCAAAACTTGGTATACGGACTATTTGTTACTGAAGAAAACACGTTTATCCTCTTTTTATTGAAAATCTGCGTCCAACCCACTAAAAAAGGGGGTAAAAGTTTGTACGCTACTTTCGTCAGTTTTAATGGCAATAAGTTGAAAATTGATATACAGTCTTTATTCTATGCAAAAATTCCGAAAATTTCTTGCATTAAGGTTTTATAAAAATAAATACCCACAGACCCCTAACAATGGGAAGGCAAATTCGTGTGGGACCTTACGCAATTTTCTAGGTGGAAAGCTGATTGTTAGTAAACAGGCTGTTTGTTACAAAAATAAGAAAATAAATTAAAAAAACTTATCAACATGTTTTGAGAAAAAAACACTAAAAGATAAGTCGTGTTAATTGTGGCCTCCGATAGATAGCGCTACTAGGTTCTTAAAACTTGAATACACTTGAGCTGACAAGTGTAACGTCACAAAAGTTTCAATTGAAATTTATGCAAATGCGAAATTTAGATGCCGCCAAATTATGTAACGAAACGAGACTTCGTGTCACTACTTCGACGGAATATAATTAGCGCCAACCTCTTTCTTCACCAGTGTAGAAAAAATGAAAGGCACGGCCAAAAAGACACTTTTAAGGTCAACTAGATCTTCCATGGTTTTACGGTAACATTTAAACCTAGCTTTCTGCGATGCAAGTTAGTCAGAGAAGAGAGCTCCGTGGTTTTTTTTACTAATACAAAAAAAAACTTACAAATTTATAACCTCCTTTTTTTCTACACTCATATTATAAATGCGAAAGTCTATCTGTCTGTAACGGTTTTTTTGTTAAACCGCTGGTCCAATCTATATATTAATTCGTGAGGCCAAAACTTTGGACCCCTATTTACGAAAATTGCGCAGACGCAGGAGCATTAAATTTGGCACACTTATAGTTTATGTGTAGGAGAAGTGCAGAGCGGTAATATTTTTCAATAATAATGCTTATAAAGTACATTAAATCAATAAATAAAATATTACCCACATTAACATGCATTTGACATACACAAACAAATATATTTATGATAACGATAAAAGATCAAAGATGGCGCACTAAAATGTTTGGAAACAAAGTAGTTGGTCTTAAGAAATGAAGATGGCATTCTTATCAACAAGATATTTAAATTTATTATGATCGAATTTCGACCAATGGGCGACCACTAGTTCTAATAAAACTGGATATTCATCTTACAGTACAAAGCAAGAATCACCAAATTCTATTAATAATTGGAGGAGATACCGCTTAAGAAACATACAAAAACACACAGACGAATTTAAAACCTCAACATTTTTGCAAACAGATAATAAATAAGGAATTGCAATCCGTAAATAGGGTTTGTAAAAATTAATATTAAATTATTCATCGAAAAATGACACGACACTGTGGGCGACTAATGTGAAAAATCGTCTGTTACGTCAATTGCTAATCTATTTTTAAAGACGATGTGAATTTCGATACATATTTTTAACTTATCTATTACGAGTATCTGGTGTTATAGCATTTTAAAAGTTGTGTTAGTAGATTGCGAATAATTTAGGTAAAATAGTAAGTATCTTCACGCCCGTCTTCCCAAAGAAGTAGGCAGAGATCCACAACTAGCCGAAGATATTACACTGTGATAGGAGGCAAGCTTTTCACCAACCGGCACATATCCAATACCAGGCAATGTTTATTTTATAACAAAAAAAGTAAATTCAAGATAATATCCCCGAAGATGTAGGCAGAGGTACAACCAGGGCACCATTGCTAGACGAAGACACTTAGTCCCACAATATGATAGGTGATAAACCAATTGCCAGCTTGACAACGGTCCAATCCCAGGACACATTCGTCGGTTTTATGAGAAATTTGTAAAAAATACATTTAGGTGACAAAGTTTCGCAGCGATTTACCCGGATTGGTACCCCACCGCCTTACCTACTCATGCTGCATGATGTCAGTGATTGCCGTTGACGCATTTTGGTTCGGTCGGAGGGTAAGATAGCCAGAAAACTTACTTTTTGGTCGAGGCCTAACATCCTGGACTAGGTTGGCAAGGCAACATTACCAGCTTTGGTGTCTCTAGACGGTGTGATTTTCTTACCATCAGGAAATCCGTCTGCTTGTTTGCCTTCCAATGTCATAAAAAGGTATATATTAGTTCAACTGTGCTTTAATGGATAGTCGTACGAGTAATATACCCGGATTCGAAGTAACACCTATTTGTTTCTAACCCAAATAGTCTTCAAATCCAGGCAGGCAATGTGACCAAATTAAATAATATTTTAATCGATTTACAAATTACTGAAAATAGAGTAACACACATGAAAATGTAGGCGCCGAACACAATACAACTAAAACACACAATAAAACGTAACACATTTTAGTGACCTCAAAGATTGATTTAATAATATAGTAAAAAGTAAGCATCGTCAGGAATGTGAAGGAAGCAAGACAGGTTTGTCAGGATCGTGAGGTCTGGCACTAGATACTCTCTGCCTACCCCGTAAGGGACTTGGCGTGAAGATATGTATGTATGTATGTAAAGTATGCATCGCCTCTGTGGTCTAGCGGTCCGGCGTCGGGCTTGACTTTAAAAATAATGATGTCCGGTATTGGATATGTGCCCGGTTGGCGATAGGCTTGCCACCTATCACATTGTGGGACTTAGTGTCTTCGGCTAGTCGTGGGTGACCTGGTTGTGCCTCTGCCTACCTCTTCGGGGATATGGGCGTGAAGATACTTACTTACTTACTTACTTTAAAAATTAAATCTCAGACTTTTGTGTGTAAATATCACTTTTTTAATCAAATATGACCGTTCACCCTGAAACAGTTAAACAGATTTTTATAAAATTTTATACAAAGGTGGATTAGGGCCTAAAATATACAACCGACGTTACAAAAATCCTGTTTTACTCAAGAGGACTTTTATTGGATAGCGAAGTTGTGACTACTGCAAAACATATACATATTTTTATTGGTGACGCTTTGCTAAAAAAAAGTATCTTCACGTCCATAAGAGGTAGGAAGACGTACAAATAGGACACTCCCTGTAAGCAAAAGTAAATTAGTCCTAAAACGATAAATGGCAAACCTATGGCTAACCGGGCACTTCTAATCCGAGGATTTATTAATATTTGGGCAAATCAAAGCTTTATCAAAAAAACTATTTACCTAAACTGATATTCGAATCCGGGATCTCATGAAGTCGAATCCCACACCGGACCACAACCACTAAAGCGATACTTTGCAAAAATGGAATTAAATAAAATATCAAATGAAGATTATATACACAAGTTTATTATTTTAGTTAAAGAAGCATGGCGAAGTCAGTGTAAATCGGAAGAGTTACTTCAGAGTAAATTTACTTGATGAACAGGGTATTGGGGTATCCAGAATAAGTGAGAGGAGCGAAAGGTGCTGAGTACGGGGAAACGAGAGCTGGTAGAGCACCAGCGCCTACTGCTGGGTAGACATAGTCGAGGCCGGAAGTGTAGGTGATCACTTGAGGAGCTGGTTTAGGGGCAGCCAATGCTGCTACCACCAAGGCGAACAGGAAGAACTGCAAAACAAACAGTTTATTAACACGTTTTATTTACCACTCTTGAACCAGGCTTTAAACGCTTTTGTTTATTATGTGAAAATGTTACCTATTGAGTAAAGATGTTTACTATGTTTGCCAATTGAGTTTACTTTAGGAGGATAATTTGCATACTTTGGAGTTAGATTTAATTTGTGTAACTTGTCCAAGAATATTTATTATTATCATTTTTAGTGGAAGAGTGCTGTGTTGCAGCTCACACGGATCACGGCAATGCCATTGATTACTGCTATTCTGTCAGTTCTCGTCATTGTTGTGTTGCGTTCTAAATTCCAGCTATAAGATTGCGACGCACCATTAACATCAGTGGTGACTAATAACATAAAAATATATAGGTATTCTTGTCTGCAGCTACATTTTTTAATTTAAAAAAAACAGTTATGTATCGGTTGTTGTACAACTACATATTTATGTCTTTTTTATTATTATTGTTATTATTATCGTTTATACTATTATTATCATATTACTTTTTATTTTCGAAGTATAAACTAAAAAAATATATTAAAAATAAACATAAAAAATAGTATCCTAAAGACGGTGGTCTTAAAACTAATTCGTCAGTGGTCTGGGAAATAGCTGCCTTCTGAATCTGGCTCTTGCGAGTTTCTTAAGATCTTGGCGAAATTCTTGGCGAGTCTCTTAAGATGTTGGTCGAGACTCTTAGCTATAACTGAAACGGCTATCGGGACAATTGTTGTTGAGTTAACATCCCACACGTCGGTCACCTCGTGAGTCTATGTATTTAGATAATTTTTCCTTCTCAGCTTGCACAAGGTTGACGTCACATCTACCTATCTTTTTTCAACGAAAGTAATAGAAAGAGACGAAACACTTTAAGTCGGCTGTTAGACCAGTCTATACACGGCAGCTCTACTGACTTTTAATCTATCACTCAGAAGACGATGAATAAAATCGCCACTTTTTTAAAATGTTCTAACTAATCTGACATGTATAAAATGTTGCGTCTGTTTTGTTTCTGTTTCATTTCAAAAAGATAGCATGCACTTAAAAAAAGCTTTAGTTTTTGATTAAAAAAATATAATAATAAGAAAATACAAATGTTTAGTTAAGTAACAAAAACGTCAAGCTGGATGGCTGATCCATATTTTTCATTAGAATAATTTTTGAGGTAACTTCACGAAGTAAGATACTATATACATATTTTTTTCGAATGATAGTATTTGAAAGTGTCGCCACTGTGGTCTAGCGGTCTGGGTTTTGGACTTGACTGCATGAGGTCCCGGGCTCGAATCCCGGGTCGGCCAACAAAAAGAAAATTGGATTTTTCCAATTTTCTAATAAAAAAAATGTTGGTCAGGATTGGAAAAGTGCCCGGTTGGCGTAAGTCTTGCCACCTATCACATTGTGGGACTTAGTGTCTTCGGCTAGTCGTGGGTGCCCAGGTTGTGCCTCTGCCTACCCCTTCGGGGATATTGGCCTGATGATACTTTTTACACAATTTATTTATTTTCATCTTCGAGCAAGTAATGATTATTAACAAAATATAATTACCATGTTATTTAGGAAACATGTAAATTGTTTATTTTTTTTTTGTCATATGTTTATTGTTATAATTTGTTTATTGATACATAAGTACTAAAATAAAGTTTCTTACCAACTTAGCAAACATTTTTGAGTCTGTGTATGAATACAGTATGCTTTACTAACTAATGTTCACACTTATATACTAAACACTGTCCTTGAACTTCAAATTATAATGAGACTGTGACAGATTAGGCGTTGGCAAAATGTATCACATGTACTGATAATCCAGGAAGTAAGTTAGTGTAACATTAAGCTTAGTCTACAATATTCAGTGCAAGTACAATATGTTTATTTTTTTATGTGATATATACTAATAATAATAAAAATAAAACTCTTTATTGTACAACAAATACATATTAAAAGTACTACAACTATTACAACAGCAAGTAGATTATTCATACAAATGGCGGTTTTATCGCTAATAAGCGATTTCTCCCAATCAACCAGCATTCAGAAAAAAATATATTCAACTAAGGAATAAGTACAACATTTAAAAAAAATAAAGAAAATGCAATACATTAATAAATAAAATAAGTAACAACTAAGTATCTAATCTAGTTACAAAATAAAGCTAAGTAAATAATTAAATATCAAAAGATATACATTACGGTAAAAATTTGCCATAATCTAGATCCTGACAGTGAAAACATTCCCCGATGCTCGCTACGGTGACGACTTAAGGTATATATCGTAAAAATAAAAAAAATATTCGAAGGCAAAACAAGCAGACGGATTTCCTGATGGTAAGAAATTTACGCCGCTTAAAGACACTAAAGGTGGTCGGACACAACGCACCATGCGTTGCCAACCTGAGGTAGGGCAGTGACGACCCCACCGCCCGCTGTGTGGTATGTACCAACAGCGCAATCAGTCATCCAACAAACGGCGGTCAAACCGTTCCACGGTGGGTGGAAGTAAAATTGGTGACGCAGGTAGGGCATCAGCGTTCTTGTGAAAACTTCCACCCTACTGTTGATCCTCAACTCGCCCGCCAAGCGTGGGGATTATGGCAAAACCCCCCAAATGACAAACTACAAAAACCTTGGCTCCCAGTCTCCAGCAGCTCCGCTTAACGGTAAAGTCTACGGTAGCGGACTCGGTAACGGCAGAGCAGGGGGTGCGAAGAATGCCCGGACAGACTTAGGCTAACAGCTGACGAACCTAGCCCTAGTAACGCACAACTGCCGTACGCTCCGGACTGACGAGAAGATCCTGGAGATGGAAGAGTGTTTGGACAAGTTACGCTGGGACGTTGTAGGATTGTCTGAAGTTCGAAGACAGGGAGAAGACTCGATAATCCTAAAGTCCGGTAATTTGTTCTACCACCGGGAAGGTGACGCCCTGTCACAGGGCGGTGTCAGGTTTATCGCCCGGAAGTCGCTCATCAACAACGTGGTGGCGATCAGGATTGTGTCGACAAGGGTGGTGTACCTGATACTCAGAATTACCAAACGGTATTCGCTGAAGGTCATACAGGACAAGGTGGTGATGGGCAACTTCAACGCAAAAGCTGGATATGAGAGAGAGTGATGAGCTTAAAGTGAGGCAATTTGGTGTTGGTAGATGTAAGTCAAGGGGCCAGCGGTTGTCTGAATTTCTGGAGAAAGAAGGAGTCTTAATGATGAAGTCCTTCTTTAAAAAAAAGCCACAGCGTAAACGGACCTGGCTTAGCCCCGATGGGTCGACAAAAAATGAGATAGACTTCATTTTGTTTATCAGTTGCCACATATTCAATGATGTCTCTGTGATCAATAGGCTGAAAACCGGTAGTGATCATCGGATGGTAAGAGGCACATTGAATATCAACACAAGGCTTGAACGGTCACGGCTGATGAAGTCTACGCTCCGTCCAACCCCAGTCCAATGCCAAAATCCCGAAAACTTTCAGCTCCAGCTTCAAAATCGCTTTGAATGCCTGGCAGAATGCGAATCAACGGATGATCTGAGCAATGGGTTTGTGCAAGCTATCCAAGAGGCCGGGTCGGAATTCTTTAAGACCTGAAGCAATAAATGAACTGGAAAGCTCTCAGACTTTACTCTCAAACTCATGAGTGAACGAAATGAAATGCGGTTGCAGTCTTCGGTTGACATGCAAAAGTACAGGGCGCTAAACAGACAAGTCTCATAGGCATTGCGGACAGACCTGCGCACCTTTAATACGTCTCGTAATAAACTAAAGGCCATCGAGCGTAATCTGGGCTCCAAGGTGTTTGCTAGGGATTTGTCTGTTGGCCAGACCCAATTGATAAAACTGAAGACCGAAAATGGCACTGTAATTTCATTTAAGGGCCAGAAGCTATTTAATTCCATCATCCTCGAAGGTAATGTTCCAGAAGCGTGGACCAGAGGTGTGGTAGTTCTCTTTATCAAGAAAGGTGATAAAACGTAATTGAAAAAATATAGACCCATCTCACTTCTGAGTCACCTTTACAAGTTGTTTTCAAGGGTCATCACGAACCAACTAGCGTGATAGTCGGTTCGTGATCAGGTTGGACGATTTCCAACCTCCCGAAGAATCCGGGTTCTGCAAAGGCTTTAGCACCGAAGATCATTCATACGCTGCACCAGACTATACAGAAGACCGAGGAGTATAATCGGCCATTATTTTTAGCGTTTGTGGACTACGAGAAAGCCTTCAGTCAATACAGTAGTGCCGCATCGACTATCGATACATCGAAGTGTTGAGGTTTTTGTACGAAAAAGCCACTATGTTGGTCCGATCGCGGAGGAAGCTTGACAGATCTTTAAAAATCGTGTCATTTGACATTCACTACTCTCTGTCTACTTCATTAGAGATTTGGCGCCAAGATATGTGTATGTACATTGGCTCAACGTCCTATTACTGTCCACCGAGCGATGGATTTAGACTTGATTGACCTCATAAGGCTATTTTGCCTAATAGAGCGGATTAAAAGATCTAATAAGAAATACACTCACTTTTCTCTATTTCTCGCGTTATAAAGATAATTTAAGGATAGAGTTCCATCGCGATTACAGTGCTCATGAAAAACTAATAGTATTCAAATAAAGATCGAATAAGCTGAAATGACGCGCCCAGTAACTAGTTTTTAAAAATATGTTAGTGCTAATATCATAAACGACATCTTATCTATGAATTAGTGTATTTTTTTTAATATTGCAATACGAATGCATAAAGTTCAGGCAACAGTTGCATGTTGACAGCCGCAATGCTTCTGTCTACTCTGTTTCGCATTCAGACAATTTGAAAACTAGTTGAACAAATTATCCAATCCCAGGCAACGTTATTTTTGTTAGAAAATTGAAACAGCACATTTTTTCTGGTTGCCCAATCCGGGGAACAGTCCCGAGACCCCACGAAGTCAAGTCCAGCAGTGGACCGCTAGACCATAGAGGCAACTTTCAAATGCTGCAAAAATACAAAATAGTTCATTCAGGTAACTTTTAGTAAATTCATACATAATTTCATTTTTATAAAAAAATTAAAAGGTACATAAAAAAGTCTTATCTGTCATTGTAGACTATGCCTTACTCTGCCGGATTCATAGTGATCTTTGTACAGTCATATCCTAGAATATCTCTTTTAATATCTTTCAAACTCATTGTTCTTATTCAATAATATTTTTTCTAGCCCTCCCACATGTTTTGTTAAGTAATAAAACAAAATATCGTTTTGTGAAGACTCATTTAAATATATTAGTATGTGTAACAGAATGGTCTTTTTATGAATTAGTGGACGTAGCATTTTTATCTTACTTTTCAAACGTTTTATTAGTTTTGATGCTCTGGGCATTTCTATATATATGTTCGATTAGTTAGCAATCACACGGGTCTCCTGATATAAATAATAAATAGCATCTCCTGATATAAATAATAATAAATATAAATAGACGACAAAAGATGTTATAAGTGCGCTCTGCCCAGTGATCTGCAGTGGCCGTAGTGTTAGGCCGATTTTGCTAGTCTACCTTCTGGCTTCTACAGTCTTCACTACCGTGTATTGCCGGAACATGACGGAGTCATTAAGGCGGCAGGAATAGGTAAGGCGGTGGATCCCTAGCCTGGCAACTTGCTGCAAATCTACCGCAAGTGGTCATGTTAGTAATGACTCATATACTGATCTGTGTTCGCCTCTTACAAGCTGCCTGACTGAGAGGCAGAATATGGTCTATTCTATTTAAGGGATTCAGACCAACTTGAGGAAAATCAAAATTAAAACGAACTACAAAATCCAAATATCTTAAAAATCGGTGTAGCAGTCTTCGAGTTACAAATGTAACAACCCAAACACATTCTTTACTTTGTTTTGAATTTGATATTTAATCAATATGCTATAAATGATTTGCTTTTAGGCCAAGTATTGAAAACAAAGTGCAGGGTCTTTACTCCGCAGCTCAATGACCATGTTTGGAATAATGATGCCGTCACAAGCCACAAATCAGTGCAAGAATGTATTGGCAGGGTGTCAAATGGTGACAATTTAAGTTCTCATCACTGCTTTTAGGGTTGCTGCTATAAGGATAAATATTTGATATAATATTATATATACAATTAAATGCTATAAGAAGCAATAAATGTAAATCTAAATAAATAATTGCATCGTTATAAATAGAAGTGGCCAAGTGCGAGTCGAACTCGCCCATGAAGGATCCCATAATAGCTGTTTGCTCTAGATTCCCTAATCCAGACCTAACCTATATATTGAGAGTAGCAACTAATGTTTGATAACTGATGAACTAATAACGCAATTTTATTTCGGTTTTCGCCATTCTGCTAGTGATTCTAAAGAGGCACATTAAATTTGGATTAGTTTTCACACTTTTTTGTAGTAAACACTTGTATTTATCCAATATACACTTTATTTAATACTTTTCGTTACTCTATAGCCAACTATAACGATATTTGTTTAATATTTTCATTTTGCAGAAGGTTATAGGATACTTTTTTTACCGATAACCAAAGGGATCTCTGTGGGAGAGGGGTAAAAGCTAAAACATACTGGGCTACAAATCACTACGCATATGCGTTTGTTTTGCAATATGTACTTTACTGGTTGTCCCGTAATGTTTTCCAAGCTATACATAAATAAATATCAAGTGTATAAATAAATATCCCTGGACAAGTTACACTTATGGAATCTAGCCCAAATATTTAATATTCAAAGCCCAAAATTAAGAACATATTAAGAAAATGATATGCTTGTGTTCCAGGTGTTAGTCAACGATTACATAGAAAAACATAAATAGATACCCAAATAAATTTAATAAATACCCAGACCTGAAAATGAGGACATATGAAAGTTTATTACACAAACGTCTGCCTCCGTCGGAAATTGAACCCGAGCCTCACTGTTAGTCAGTGGAGTTAGACGTCTTAGGAAAATATAATGTATGTATGCTAGCTCCCGACCCACAAGACACTTGAGTATAAAAGTGACCAAATAACTTGAAATCTGGTATGAATAGTTACATTTCAACGTACAGGTACAGTTCACGCCAAATTCTCCTGCAGGGTAGGCAGAGAGTATCATGTATCGAGTTAACGCTTACGCCAATGAGGAAGACCAGCGAATCTGTTTTTAAAGGTAACGTACAAGCAGTCGGCTATTCTGTTTATATATATTGCTAGTAATAAGCCCGATACATGCTTCGCTACTAATTCTCTTACTAGTCTGTGTTCGCTTCGTATATGACCGCATGAATGACATAACACAATAAAACAATAAAGAAAAAAACAACTAAGAAAAGTTTCAATATGACAGCACAATCCCCATCCGAAAAAAAAATTTCAATTTGACTAAAAAATCCCATTAACAAAATGATCAGTCAATTATTGAATTCATTTGTTACAAAAATGTGATGAATGAAAAACCGCTCTACCAATTTTATGCAAACTTCACATGAACCATTTACTAAATAGTCCGAACAAAGTCTAAACATTTGGTTTGGACAGGTGAGCTCGTTCTTGAGTTATAAAATTACAACGAAAAATGGCATTGATATTTAAATAATATTATATAGATGTATATAAATTATGCGTGGTCGCAGCGAAGGATCCAAAGATGTGGAAAGAGATGAAAGATTGACAAAGCAGATATACAATGCGAATGTGGATGGATGTACCCAGGGAGAACAAGGTTGACATTGCACAGACCAAATCACTCCGATTATCGGAGGGTGGTGTCAACAGTCTCCGAAACCGGCGTGTTTATTTGAAAAGGGTAATGAATGTAATGGTAGTCAGACAGGTTTGTCAGGATCGTGAGGTTTGACCCTCGATACTCAGCCTACACTGTAAGGGAATTGGCGTGAAGATATGTATGTATTTACTTTAATAAAAAAAGTAATTATTACATTAATTTGTATCTACGAACTAATCTAACCTAACGATGACAATTACCCGAAGTCTGGATCAAGAGCAAAGTCTAAATTAAGTAATAAAAGAAACATGGATGTAGGTATATATTATTATATAATAAATTAAGTAATGAAACGGCGATAGGCTTGCCACCTATCACATTGTGGAACTTAGTGTTTTCGGCTTGTCGTGGCTGCCTTGGTTGTGCCTCTGCCTACCTCTTCAGGGATATGGGCGTGAAGATACTCTAAAATAATCAAGCCGTAACTTCGTGCGTTCGTCGTTCTTCAGTAGATGCACGTTGCGTCGAGTCCGGTCCCGTGGCTCGTGCCCGGTGTTGTAAGAAGTAATGCGCATTCAGTGCTCTACCTATATTACGATGTCGTAACATTTTTCAGCAAATACTGTAATATTTTTATATATTTTTCTTTTTTTAATGTAATACTTAAGAATAAGATTATTTTTTATTAATATTGTTATAGTTCATATTTGTCAAAACTGGTTTGGAGATGTTAGTACATAATATAAGATCAGCTTAATTAGTGTATATATAAAACTATATTGAAATTATATCTATTTTATTAAAAATATATATAAATGTAACTATACATGTGAATTTCTAGCTATACTATAGTTTATGGGTTTGTAGTTTATATATTATTCTCGATGTACAATATTAGATATACATATTATGTTCAGTAATAGGTAAATTAGGATAATATAATTAATTATGTGTAAGTTGTGCGTTTACTATAATGGGGCGTAACTAGAACGCAAAACCGGCTCCAAACTGACACGACAGGTACATCATATTGTGCGCTCGCGATCGACGTTGCCGCCGCAACACAGTTCAAATATAACTTAGCGGAAGGTAGAAAACAACATTATTGAACAATAAGAGGACCTTACATTTGCAAACATAATACATCTACATTAGGTATAATAAACAATGTAGTACCAAAGACAATATATATTTACTAATCTCTGATAATACTAATAGGATACGATAGTTGTATCAGTGTAAGATGGTTCAAATTTAGAATACTTAATGTAGTTTTAATACTGTATTTATTATGGCCAAGGTCTAATAAAGATTATTATAAAGATTATTATTTATATTTACTATACAATAACTCTTTATTGTACACCAAAATTTCAAATACATATAAATAAATATCCCTGGACAAGTTACACAAATTGAATCTAATCCCAAAGTAAGCAAATTATATGCTTGTGTTATGGCTGTTAGTCAACTATACTAATACAAATAAATACTGAAATAGATACTAGAATACTAAAACTTTAATTAAGTCAGCGATCTCTTCCAAGCAACCCTCTAGTATGGATCAAGATTTAGCGGAATACTGTGTAATGTTGCTCTTAAAAATATAAAAATGCATCTAATACAAGACAAAATCAATCATCCTAAAAACAGGAGTCTGTTTTAATTATAGGTATTACTTAGAATACATAATGTTTATATATGTAGAATGACTATGTTTATAGAATACCTACCTACTTTTCGTGGAATATTTTGATATAAAGCCTTTCCCAAAGTGGGCGATAACGCCCCCTTGTGGGCGCTGGAAGCCTAGAGGGGGGCGGTATAAATCTTGAAAAAAATGTTTTTTTTTAAACTAGGCGCAACAAATATGTTATTGAGGTTATGGACAAGAAAAAAACGAGGAGGGGGGGAAGGTGCTACAAAACAACTGATTTTCAAAGTGGGCGTTACATGAAATAAGTTTGGGAACCTCTGATATATATGCTAAGTATTTTTCTGCATCATTACATAGTGTAAAACAAAGTCGCTTCCTCTGTCCCTATGTTTCTTTGCATGCTTAAATCTTTCAAACTACGCAACGGATTTTATTGCGGTTTTTTTATAGATAAAGTGATTGAAGAGGAAGGTTTATATATGTATATTTCATAGCCGTGCGAAGCCGGGGCGAGCCGTTAGTGTTATATATATTGTTTTGTATTGGTTATGCTACCTAAAGTAAGGTTTAAATGTGTTTGTAAATGTTTAGTAAATGTTTTTTTATATGCGCCCCATTTAATTATTCTTTCAAATAAAGTTAGGTTGACTGGTAGTTCCAGTCCACCTTTGTACACTACAGTGCATGAATTTTAAAAGAAATAAAAGTAACTGTTAACTACATTTGTTGACCTAGGGATTTAAGACCACGTGTGCTAGTATGCAAGTTATTTACGACGACATGGAACAAGACAATAGCAAATACTTACGTTATAGGGGCAGGAATTAAACAGGGAATGGTATAGAAAATCTGCGCGAACTGTATCACTCGACTACAAAAAAAAAATACTCCAATAACCGAAATGAAACAGTAGTGTGCAATGACGTCATCACATCTTAATTCCAGTAAAACATTTGAATAAATATTGCTGGACAAGTCACACAAATTGAATTTAGCGCCACAGTGTGCAACCTTCTTGTGTGGTGTGTGTACGATACTACGTAAAACATATGGGAATACTGGAATAGACACTACAATAAATTCTATGAAGAACCAAATGCGCCTCTGTGGTGTAGCGCTTTGGTGTCGGACTTGAATTCTTGAGGTCCCGGGTTTGGTCGAAAATGAACATTTTTGATTTTCTAATAAAATAGCGTTACCCAAAATTGGTTACATGTGCCCGGTTATAGATAGGCTTAGTATCCTCCGTTAGTCGTGGGTGCTCAGGTTGTGCCTCTATCTACCTCTTCGGCGATGTGGACGTGAAGGTGCTTTTCAAAATTTATAAATACAGACATAATATAAAGACATTCATCACACAATTGCCTGCCCCATTAGAAATCGAATCTGAGTCTCGCAGTTAATCGGTGGCACCAGACGCCAATCCCTCGACCAACGAGACGTTCAATAAGGACCAAGGCGATAAGAAACAACGAGACGTTTCGTAACAAACTGTTAATTGAATCTAAATCGAAGGCAATTAATTGAAAAAGTCACGATCCAGTCACGAGTTCAACGTCGTCACGAGGCTCACTGTTATGCATCTTCAGACATCCGTTAAGTCACGCGGGTTCCAGGACAGGCAATTGAACGCGTGCCTTTTTACTGTACAAGTAAAACTGCAAAAAAACTCACAATTAAAATAAATAATATAGTAAATACAATTTAAGCGTAAATAAACTGCAAACATTTTAGGCGTAGTAAAACTGCAAATAATTTAAACGCAGTTTTGCATAGACCAAAGGAGCAATTACCATCGTTAGTGATGTCGATTTTTTCTAAAACGCCTTCAACAGATGCAAAACTCGTAGCCCGCGACATTTACCATTCGCGCTGGTAGTAGCTGCACCGTATAACGACACTAGCTCGTATGAACAAAATATACTCGTTTATTAAAACTAGCTGTTACTCGCGGCTGAGGTTACTGACATGAAAGCTATCCTATTTTTCAAGGTGGATTAAACTGCACACGTTGTATAAATTTAAGTGAAATCGGTTAAGTAGTTTGAGATTCCATCGCAGACAAACACCGTGACTACCAAAATTCACTTAAATAAGTGTCTATGTACATTTTAATTTTGAAAATAGAGAAGTATTAAACTTTAGAGAAAAACTTTAAAAACGTTTTTCCTAAAATAAGTCCATATATCCGTTTTCGTTTTCTTTTTAATAGATTTTCAACTTCTGTGAAGTATTGTTATACACTCTTAAAGTTCTTTAACTTGACAGCAATTGAAAAAAAAATTAAATAAGAAGTAAATATAAATTAGATCAATTTTTATGTGAATCCATGTTGTTTGTATAAATGTTGCAGGATTTCGTCCTTTGCGTATTTTGCGAAAAAGTACACACAGACCGACAATTATTTTAAATGCTAAAGTCAACTGCATATATTTTTCGATATCTCAATCAATTTTTTATCAAGCCACAAAACTCACTTTTAATACGTCTGCAGATGCTTCAATAATTTCGAATTAATAACTTCATTAAAAATTGCGTTTCATTATTAGAAATTGTAAGTAGAAGAAACTCTTATGACATTTTGTGCCCTATTGTAGATCCAGACTTTTCCACAATAGATACGTCTAAGAAACCTTAAAAAGGACTTATTCACTAAACATTGGCACCCGTACCTTAAAAATACCCGGCGGATGTTTGTCGGGAAAGACGATATTTATAATGAGTTGACCCAAATGCTCATTTTTCTCCTTTATAAAAATACTTAGCTCATACACATTCATTTATATTATCTAAAGTATCTTAAGTTATGTATACGAACGACTTAAATATAAAATTATTAACACCCTACAATTAATTATAGTAAAAAACCTGACCTAGTAAATTCTATACAAATCATTATCAATATAAAAACAAAATCATATTAATCAATTCTTTTTTTTAATAAAATGCCCTGATGTTATAGATTCTGACTCAGGTGTGGGTGATTCTGGCTCGCGTTTGGTCATAACATTTGTTGGCCACGTGACTCAAATAAAACATAGCGACTTTTAATTTGTCCCGTTGAAATATAAACTTTCTTGAACTTATCAATTTTAAAATAGCTTATTGTTAAAGGACGAGACATAACAATTTTCATATTAGCTCAAATACACGTAGGAAACTCTGTCTACCAAAAAAAATAATCTGATTAAAAATAATCTAAAAGAGCCTCTCGACAATGTAGGTACCGAACATTAGGTACCTTCCTTCAAGTCCCAAGAGCGCATGCGTAATTTACTTCTTAAAACATTCCGACCGATCCGTTCTACGGCAGTTATCGTCACATCTAACTAAGAGAATACGTAAACTGACAACCCTTTACTACTTTAACCTACGAAAAAGTTTTTGGGATTATCTTATGGTGAAATCATATGCAAATAGTTGTGTTCAAAAGAATGTTTTAAGCCCAAAGTGATGAAAAATAAACAAGAAGATAATTTGGTAGGGAGAGAGAAATTTGCCGACACTATACCGGAAAATGTGGCGGCACCAACTAAGAGAACTTTTCGGCAGCAATCCATAAAGCCCAAAATTGTAGTCTGCCCACCAGAAGAAGAGATGAATAAGCCAACACCAGTACCTCGAGGCTCAAGAATATTGAAGGTCTTGAGTAACCGGTTATCTCGTCGTTCAATGACAGACATTGATTCTGTCGCAAGCTCAAGCAGCAATGAAAGCATGAATTATGAAAATGGAAGAAACGAAGAACGCTCATCAAGTTCATCGAGTGATTCATGCAGTGATGGATCTGGTCACCGTCAAAACCGTTCAACAGTATCCCTTCGCCGTGTATTCAAACATTTGAACCTGACAAGTCGATCACAATCTTCTTCTCCCGTTGAACGTAAACGCCAACCTAAAAAGCAAGCACAACCGAAACGAATTCTTCGACCACCTGTTACATACACCTATGTTTGTGGTCTATCTGGCCTGCCTACACAAAGAGTTCCTCGGCATTTGGTTATGGGTGCTTCCGCAGGTCTTAATCGATAAGGTATCATCGCGCCAACAAGTTTCAAACAGTTTATATCTGAAAATCATGACTGTTCAAAATGATAGCTTAAGAAGTGGTCACGAAATGTTTTCATCATATCAGTAGTAAATCTAAAACCAGTTTGAAGCATCATATCTTTTGCTGAAGGACCAAAAGGAAGTGCTGAGTTATGCGAAGCTTACTCTGTAGCTCAATTTTAAACATGGTACTAATAATTAGTTTAGAAAAGAAAATAAAAGACTGCACCGATTCAACTAGATATCTGAGGCCATAGCCTTAAAAAAATTCTAAGTCATTAAAAAGTAATTGGCACTTTAGAAGTTTAAAATAAAATTTATATCCTGATTTCACATATTGGTGAATTATTTTATGTAACGTGATATTTAATACTTTGAATCGAAGAAATCATTGTGTGTAACAATAATTATATAAATCAAGTACAGTGCCTTTCCAATATTATATAGATATGTATACACACTAATTAAAACATAATATATATAGATATTTTAAAACCAAATACAAACTCAAAATGTTACATACATAGCATGTTTTTTAAGGAAAGGAAAATTTTACCTGAGACTGTATTTCCACCTAACCATCGTCTTTCTTTTAAACACGCTCGGAAAAAGTGTTAAAATTAAAATGTTTATGCATTTGTTCTAAATTTGTAATTTTTTTTTCTCTTGACTGACTTACTTAAAACATGTACTTTTATTTGTTTATAAAAGAAAACTTCGTCCATTAAACATTGTATTTACAAAATTAACACAAATATTCGAAATAAATGCACTATAAAATAGCTTCGTTTTGCAGCTTTGAAGTAGCTTTCGGTTTTGAATAAGTATTATCTAGTACTTTAAGGTTAATCATAATTAAACATTTAGATTGTTAAATACTCTTAGGTACTATTATTATTATTATATCGATTTTGGTATTTAATAAATTAATATTAAAAACAATGTTTTTTTTTTAATTATCCTTATAAGTTTAGCAATCCAACTGTAGATTAAGCAGTTTGAAAGAGGAAAACACACAGGTTTAAATATCACTAGCGATATGGCCGTGGAGACACTTACTTTATATATATAGTACTAGCTGCTACCTGCGGCTTCGCCCGCGTTTTCACAGAAACCCGGTGTGCGATTGGGATTAAAAATAGCCTATATGTTAATCCAGGTCACAATCTATCTGTCTTCCAAATTTCAGACAAATCCGTTCAGCCATTCGAGCGTGAAAGAGTAACAAACATCCATACATACATACTTACAAACTTTCGCATTTATAATATTAATAGGATAGTCTATGTGAAATAAACGATTTTCTTTCTTTCTGATGATATTGACCACGACATCTCAACCTGAATCACTTTAGCTTGACAAGGTAATGTGAGTCAAAAGGTGTCCTCTATGACCCCAGAGCAGGGTGTTTTGATTATCTCTGATGGTAAGAGACAGCATTGATATTACAGGTGCGTCGTTATCCTGTCGACGGGATGCTAAACCCATTGTGCAAATCTACCAATTCCTCTGCTCTCAAGACCGGAACATGATAGTGTCACTATGGCTACAGGAATAAGTAAGGCATTGGAACCCTACCCGGGCGATGTGCTACAACGAACTCTACTACCAAACGTGCAAAAAAGTCAGAGTAGGTAGTAAAAATTACAATTAAACGGTATGGTCGTTGCTCAAATTAAATAAAAAGAGGCTAGATATCACGAAGATTGATGTGCTGCGATGGATATGCAGCATAACGAATAAAGATTACATTAAAACTGTAAAAAATCTTATTATGTTTTGAATACACACTGAAAAGAGCCCGATCCCGTGAGCTCTTTCTAAACATCTTGGAACAAGCGAGGCGTTCCAACGGACTCCGGAGAAGACCGGGTAAAGAAACAACCAACATTAACGCTTGAATGACAATGATGATATCTGATCTACTCATTTACCTACTTATTCTCCGTCGAAAATGCACTAAAGTATTTCTTAAATACATACATATCTTCACACCGAGTCCCTTACGAGGTAGGCAGAGAGTATCGAGTGCCAGACCTCCGGACAAATCTGTCTTGCTTCCTTCACATTCATTACCCTTTTCATACATACACGCCGGTTTCGGAGACTCTTGACACCACCCTCGGATAATATCCGATTGATCTGATTGTGAAATGTCAGCCTTGGTCTACCCGGGTACCTACATCCATTTACATTCGCATTGTATATCTGCTTTGTCAATCTTTCATCTGTCATTCATTCCACATGACCGAACCAGCGGAGCATGCCCTTCCGCATTTTAACACCAACACTTTCTTTCAATCCCATTCTTTTTCGGATCTCAATGTTACGAATGCGGTCAGCGAGCATTACAGCATAGATTTTCCGTAGTGCTCTCATTTCGACCGCATTTATTCTACTTTCATGCTCTTCCTGAAGTATTTCTTTATTTATTTTATTTTATGTGATAATATAGCAAACAAGCAACTCCTGATGGCAAGAGAAACCCGTGGACTAGTATGCAGTTGCGTCATTATCCGGTGGCCGTAATGGAAGGCCTTGTGCAAATCTACCGACTACTCCACCCTCCAGACTGGAATATGATAGTGTCATTGTGGTGGCAGGAAAAGGTGAGGCGATGGAACCCTGGCAAACGGCTGCACAGCACTTTACTGCCAGTTCAAAAAAGACAGAGTAGTAAAAAACAGGTGTACAACACGATCGGTAGATGTATTTGTTGTATAGCAGAGATGTTTAGTACGGCCGCTACTAAAGCGAAATAAGCAGAGGCTGGATATGCTGCCATGAATACGTGGAGTATTTTAAAAATTAACACTACACTGCTTGAGTAATTTAAAATTACCTTCACTGGAAATATGCCGATTTAATAAGCCGTCACTTGTAACCAACATACAAATGCCAATGGACTCATTAATTCTGAAAATCGAGCGAAGCAACAACTGAAATCTACGCTAGGCTTATGAAGACGAAGACGAAAGTGCTATGTTGTTCATATATTTAAATGAAGAAACACTTATTCTGTTTTATGTATAACTTATATTATATTTATAAATAACCTACCGGTTTCGTCTATAACAGCGTAATCAAGGTTAAAACTTAAGCTACTAATTATTATTTTTGATTTGTAAATCTAAAAACCTTTTTTTAGTAGGTAAATCCAAAATTACGAAATTTATAATAATTAAAAAAAATACCAAATATGTGCATGTGCTTTTAGATCCTCTCACCGGTTCTTCATTAAACAATCTTTGAGGTATTTTTATTTAATAGAAGAAGGCGTTACTTTGCTTAAATCCATACTTAAATCTAAATAAAATTATTTAATTTGCAATTTTCGCCAAAAAAAAATATTTTTTAATATTTTTATTTATAATTTCGTTTTTATTTATTTATTTTTATTTTACAGCCGTGGCCTATAGACACCATACATGTTATAAGTGCGTTTATTCTGTAGCTGGGGTGTTCGTAAAAGAATTATGTTCCCACTTTCCCTTTAATTTTCCCGGTTTTTGTTCTTATTAGAACTTTCTATTGACTTTTAATAACAAAACTAGGAAAGAATTAGCTAAATTGTTGCATCCATTTAATACCACGGATAATAGATTTTTTTACATACTAGTCGATCCGGCAAACTTCGTATCGCTCAATACTAACAGCTAGTAAATTGTATGGATTAGAACATTTTGCTATGTGATGTTCCCCGGCTTTTCTCTATATAAGAATCTTTTCTTGACAATAACTAAAACAACAAAAAATAATTTGTTAAATATGATAATATATCAGTTACATATGATATTGGTATGATGCGATAACCTTGGGAAATAAGGATAAAAAAATTTAAATATTGAAAAATCGCATTTTCTTTATCATTTATAACTAAATTTGTAGTTATACAATGTTGAAGTATGATGTTACAATGTTGTTATTGCAAAGTAAGAAACTTTATGCAAAAGTTCGTTGCGGAAACTGCTCCCTCATAAGCCATATTATGTGTTACCTAACTTTCTTATATGTTTCTGTACTGGATGATTGTAGATTTCTGTCGCTTATATAAAAAACGTATACATTGACGTAGGAAGGAATAGCTTAGTCTGTGATGCACAGAAAATGTTTTCTATTTTTAGCCTTCACTGGATCTATAATCCGAGGAATAATTTGACTGCCTCGGTTAGCTACGATGCTCGGGTTCATTTCCCGTCGCGGCTTGGTATTTATATCATGAACATAGAATGTGTATTTCCGGATTTGGGTGTATATTGAATTTGTACTGGTATCTATTTAAATATTTCTATGTATTAGTACCGTTGCTTAACACCCATAACACAAACTTAGAATTGGCATCTGGAGTTAGAATAAGATGTTTATGAATGGGGATTAACAATTTGTATAATTAATAAAAGGATGTTTATTTATTAATTATTTATTTAATATTGTTCTTCAAGTAATAGTGGATAGTCCTGTTTGTAGTTTTACTTTTTATGTTTCTGGCAATGAAAAGAAACGAATAAAACCGCATTTATATCTAGCTAAACTACAAATACAGGAAATAATTTTCTGTAAGCTTAAATAAAAAAAATCAATGATTAAAAAATATTTTATCTAAACTTTTATAACTATTGCTTTTTTAGTCTTTAATGGTGACAAGTGGTAACAATGAATTACCTTTTTTAGTAGGTACATCATATTTTTACAATTGTCAATTGGGGTTAAAACATAACCCCCAAGTAAGGAATTTATGTGTTTATCATATATGCCAACGATATTAATACAAAGAAATACTTAAATAGATACTGGAATGAATATAATAAGCACCCAAACCCGGAAAAAAATAAATCGATATTTATCACACAAATAAAGGCTATCGTCGCGTCGGAAGGTCTCTTTCGCATAGGTAGTAAGAACGAAAACTTTTAACTTGGTATACACATTAAAACAAAACAACAGATTGATTCAGTTATTATTAAAAAGTCCGCTTTGATTGCAGTAAGCATGCCAATTTGAGTAGATATTTTAAAAAGTAATAATTAAAAAAAAATACAGGCTAATAACCGAAATTAACAAGTATATATGAAGGACTAGCTTTCCGCCCGCGGTTTCGCTAGCGTGGAATCCCAAGAGAGCATGTAATTGGAATAAAAAGTATTCTATCACCCAAGTCAGCTCATACCCTGTCTGTATACCAAATTTCATCAAAATCCGTTCAGTAGTTTCTGTGTGATTGACGGACAAACATCCATACAAAGAAACTTTCACATTTATAAATTAGTATTGTAATGAAGGAGTTTCTCTACTATGGACAAGATTTAATTCCTCATTACCAAAAATCAGTTGTTTTTGGAATAACAAAATAGTTCAGTTAACCCCCGTGCTAGTCCAGGTTCGTTGCAGAATAGATCATCTGCCTTCCTGTCAGCCAGCTCATAAAAGGCCAACAAAGGCTTATCGTCACCAACACCATGACATGTGACTGCTGGTAGAGTTTCGCAGCGACTCTGGATGTTTAATATTTATGCTGACACTTATCTTCAAAAATAATTTTTCTTTTAAATTTAGGATTATATTTATATGAAATTTTTAAATCGATGGTGAAAATGACATATTTTTCCTGAATTGGGAGCACAAAATAAAATGTGAAAGTTAAATCTTCTAAGTAAATGTTATATAAGTACATTTTCATAAATTGGCAAAGTTGCGGGCTACAACAAGTTAAATATTATGATAAATAAGCGCCTGATTTCTTGTGAGTGATATCAACGCATAATTCCAAGTTGAACGCAAATGATAAGGCGCTTTTAACTTCTAGCATTATAGCCTGGTTTATTTTGCTCTTCAAAGTTATTCAGCTATTCAAGAAGAAAAGTAAAGTGCCTAAAGACACCAGCGGCCTAAAGACACCAAATGTGGTAGTGGTGCGTTGCTAACCTGAGGCCGGGATGTGAGGCCTTGGGCAAAAATAAGTTTACCGGCTACCTAATCATCTGAACCGGAACACGTCAACGCCAAGCGGTGACGTTATGGCGACAGGAATATGTAAGACGTTGGTACCAATAAAGGCGAGTCGCTGCAAGACTCAACCACCTAGTAGGATGTCACGTTGCTAGTGACGGTAGGTGGCCTTGTTGGTAAAGATCTATTTTACCAAAACTCGCCTTTTACGAACTGCCTGGAAAGCATACGATCAATTCTGCAGAGGAACCCGGACAAAAACGGGGTGTAGGTAAAGCAAAAAATATGTTTTAGTAGCAAAATTATTTTGAAATCCAAACGAAATTGTAAGATATTTCGACACAAACAACCCTACCCTCTACTCTGCCCAATACCATTTATTACGAAGCTATCAAACATTTTTTAATCTGTTAGCGTAGTGGTTGCTACATCCGCCATTCATTTAGGCAAACCCACTTGTTAAAATTTCTATAAATTTTAAAGAAAGAAAAAATTTCGCCCCAGACAGAATTTGAACCTGTAACCTTTCGTCTCAAGCCGACGAATGCTCTAACCAATTGAGCTACTGAAGATTCAAGTCCCGTGGCGAAATTTTTAATTCCTTTCTAAGTTATGTCCTATAGATACACAATTCTGAGTACCCACCAAATGAGTTCATCATTACAGATGAAATTCACATTTTAGAATGGCCATAACTTTCGTTTCTCGCAACGTATTTTTATTTTAGCACTTGCCCTGTGCTTGGGATAAATTTCTATAGATTTAAAGAAAGAAAGAAAAAACTTCGTTAAAAACTCATCATCTTAGTTTTCAGTGGTTTTAAATAATCTTAAATCCACTCGAATATGTAACATTATCATTTACGTACCCTTCTAAAAGTCCACAAAGCGCATGCGTCATTAACCCCATATAACACCCCGACTGATCCGTTCTACGGCAGTTATCGTCTCATCTAACTAAGAGAACTACGTAAACTGACAACTAATTTAACCTTAACCTACGAAAAAGTTTTCCAAATTCTTACGAGTATTTGGTGAAATTATATCCAATAATTGTGTGTAAAAGAATGTTATAATACCAATACTTTTTAATGATATCCGAAGATTATTTGGGTTTGAATAAGAAACTTGTCAGTGGTATACCGGAAAAAGTGCAGCCACAAACTAAGAGAACTCTTCGACGGGAGTCGATAAAGCCGAAAATCGTCGTGTCTCCACCAAAAGAGGAAATGAGTGATCCAGCGCGAATCCCTGGTGGTTCTCGGATATTGCAGATCCTGAGTAATAGGCTTTCACGTCGTTCCATGACGGATGACGATTCCGTCGCAAGCTCAAGTAGCAATGAAAGTATGACTTATGAAAATGGAAGAACTGAAAAACGCTCCCCGAGTTCATCAAGCGAATCAAGCAGTGATGAATCTGGTCACCGTCGAAACCGTTCAACAGTATCCCTTCGTCGTGTTTTCAAACATTTGAACCTGACAAGTCGATCACAGTCTTCTTCCCCAGTTGAGCGTCAACGCCAACCAAAGAAGCAAGCGCAACCGAAACGAATTCTCCGACCGCCCGTTACTTACACCTATGTTTGCGGTCTATCTGGCCTGCCTACACAAAGAGTTCCTCGGCAATTGGTTACGGGTCCTTCCGCGGGTCTTCATCGATAAGGCAGCACTGTACCATCATGCGGTTTCAAATCGTTGAGTACGAAAAACCATGACTGTTCGTGGTTTAAAATGAAAGGATAACGAGACGTTTTCATCATATTAGTAGTAAATCTAGAGCAAATTTAAAGTACGAAAGGACCAAAAAGAAGCGATGAGTAATGCAAATGCTCATTGTAGCGCGATTTTAAATGTGGTACTAATAATTAGTTTAACAAAGTAAATAAAAGACTGTGCATCGAATAAATATACCTACTTTGAGTCTGTAATGTTGAAAATATTGTAATCATCCAAAGTACTTTGCATTTTAGGACCTTATTAATAATAGTTCAATTTAACATATGGATGAGCTGTCGTAAAGTGATAATAAGTGGTTTAAATTGCAAAAAAAAATGTGTGCTGTAAAATCATGTAATACAAGTATAGTGCCTTTCCAGTTGTTATGTAAATATTGACACATTGATTTAAAAAAAAGTCAACTTAGAATTCTTAAATTATTAATGTACATACATTTGTTAACTTTTATTTATCTTGGATTTTATTAAAAAAACTATTCTATGGGCATTATTTGTTTATTGTTTCCACTTTATTTTGATTTCAAAATTCGTCATAGAAACTTTTTTACTTGTAAATATTAATGCAGTATGAAAACCATAGTCTTGTATGAGCGGCTTAAAGAATGATGTAAAAAATTAATAAGTATTATTTAGTTATTAAGTGTGATTATACCTAAAGAGATAGATTGTTAATTACTTATAGGTGTCATTTTATTATATCAATTTTGGTATTCAATAAAATAATATAATAAATAATGTTTTTTTATTATCCTACTAATATTGTAAATGCGAAAGCTTATGAGTATGTATGTATGTTACTCTTTCACGCTCTAATAGCCAAACAGATTTGTCTGAAATTAACATGTAGGCTAATTTTTATCCCGATCGCACAACGGATTCTAGTGAAAATGCAGGCGAAGCCGCGTGCAACAGCTAGTTATTTATATTAGTGTAAGAAACAACGACCTTTACCCGGTGCTTTGAAGTACGGTATGAAAAGAGTATCCTTAGTAGCATGAACGATGCACGCTTAGCTATATTTGGCACTAACACAGTGACTGTGCCAGGTTGGAGAATTATGTAGTAACCAAAGGTCATTCCTAAAATGCACTTCCTTTTCTGGTTTCTAAAATACCAAATCCAAATTCACCAAATTCTAAAATCCCCGCCTTGCCATTTTCACCTTCAGAAAGTTGCTTGCCATTTACATGTTCTGATCTGGCGGGTAGGATTTCTTATAAATTTTGACGAAAGGTGCATGCCAATACCAATGGCTATCATTGCTTGTCTTCATTGGCTGTCGTTGGTTCGATATCTGGCGGCGATATGTGTTGCATCTATAAGAATATAATTCTGTTTTTTTTATCCCGAAACTGTTGTATACTTTTCATATCTTGCTGGTATATGGCAGTGTTAGGGGTTGGGGTAGCTGGTTGTAATGCATATTAATGTTGGGTGTGGCCCCCACTACATCTATGACAAGAACATAACATGTCCACTTACAGAGAAGATCCAGAAAAATCCTTATATTGTATCTACTTTTTTAATTTATAATTAAAGAAAAAATGTAGGTAAGCACTTTGTTGTTGTAAAGCTTAGCATGATTTAAAGACCACGGTTAAGACACACATAGCTGTAGCATTTTTTAAAGCTCGAAGTCGAAAGTTATTTAATCTACGTTTTTGTGTGGTAGATATTCTTTAATCTTGTAAAACCTTTTTAAATAATGAAGACTGAAGTGTGAGAATTCGCCACTAGAGGCGCTAGTGTAGCGTGAGGTCTTCGAGACTTCTGAAATGTCTCTAGCACAAGGAATGCGAGTTTATTTTTTTACAAGTTGCCTATAAAATTGAACCTAATGATTCTATGATGTAAAATATTCAAAACATTTAAATAGTTTTTGCTGTGAAGGGACAGTGTACAAGTAACCAAGGCTCCCTTGATATTAAGACACCACCGTCTTCTATAAATACCACATATTGTAGATGATCATTATTGGAAGAGTTTTATATTGAAAGGATGAATGAAAAAGTTAATTAATATTATTTTTACTTTTATTTTTATTTGTGTCTCAATGTTTACAGTCATAAATCTTTATTTACATTAGATTTTTCATAAAATTAGTCAACATGAAGCAGTTCTTGAAGACCTTACTCGGAGTATTGCTAGCTAGTGAATATAAAATCAGTAGCGCTCATCCAATTTTTATACATTTACATACTTATAATAGATATGTTGTTATTCAGATATGTATTTCCCTGTATTCTATTTTAATACATTAACCAAAGTAGACTACAATTCTTTGCAATTCATTTTAAACTAATATAACAACTTCATTAAAGAAACGAAAAAAATAGGTATCATCTTGTTTTTTTATTTTGATACGGAATCGAACTCCCGACCTTCAAGTAATATGCAAAATAGGTTAAGTAGGTCAACGAGCTAATTGACATTATCTCATAGTGTGACAAAAACGAGACTATGCAATATAAGAATCTCGAGGCTGACTTAAGCATTTAGGATTCCGTAGACGAATGGCAAAAAACGAAACCTAAAATACGTTCTCGACGGTTGTGAGCAAGCTACAAAAATAAAAAAAGTAAATAGTTACAAAAGTAACATTAGAGGAAACATTGTTTCCATCTTCCGATTGTAATTAAACTTTAAATACAAATGCAAACCAATGTTTACAACCAGTTTTTACAACCGCCTAAAGTCACTATTATAAGTGTCTGTGCCCATACATTCAAATATCTGATTAATTTATTCAGCGACTTTATTTTCAAACTAGGAACTACTTTACGATTTTAACTTTTAATAACATTCCGAATTACAATACTGTCATTATGCATGCTAATGTCGACTTTTAAAAATAAATCTGTCAACTCAAGATGTCTATATTCCTAGTTGACGGATTTTGATAAAGAAAGACTTATTGGACTTGACTTCAAGAAGAGGTATTCCGTAAAGCGCACCTAAATGAAGCACACCCAGACGAAGCACACCTAAAGTATTCCACTTAGCACACCCGTAGGTGGGCTTCAAATAAAAATTAAAGCACACCTACGAATAATATCACTCGTATAGTGCGTAAGCTAAAAATAAAAACGTCGATAGAAGAAAATATTTAATATTTAAAAGAATAACTATATATAATATATTTCAGTCTCGTTATAATATATCGTTATAATATATCTCTTCTCTGTATCGTTATAATATATATAATAATGTGATAAAATTTAATTTTAATAATTAAAAGGGTTAAATTTTTATTTGAAGCCCACCTACCAACCTACCTAGCTACCTAGGCCCGAGTTCGATCCCCGGATCGGGCAACATAAAAATGCCCTTTTTTCATTTTTATAATAAAAATAACGTTGACTGGGATCGGATATATCGGATATATCGGATGTATGCCCAGTTGGCGATTGGCTTGCCACCTACCCAATATTGGGGGACTTAGTGTCTTCAGCTAGTTATGAGTGCTCTGGTTATGTCTCTGCCTAACACTATGGAGACATGGCTTTAATATTTTTTTTTATAATGCAGCTAAAATTTTAAGCTTTACTGCAAATTTCAAAACTATGAAAAATTATAGTTTCCGTATAGAACAGTGGAAGTAAAAAAATACTTTTATTGTTGACGTAATATAGTTTTTGTGATTAGTATTCATCACGATAAACGAGTAGTGGAGATATTTAGATATAGAAGACAAGATTACTCTCCGGAGGATATAAATGAACATAAATTAACAGAGCCTAAAAATAAAACGGATCAATACAAGCTTCGGACAATTTATTGAAGAAATAACATTTTGCTTAAGCCGACCTTTAAGTCTGCCATGTACGTTTTATCCACTTTAATTTTTTCGTAATGATTCTGGGGGCCTTAGTGTCTTCGGCTAGTCATGAGTACCGTGGGCGTGAAGACACTTTTTTTATTCCATATGATGATACATGACATCAATATTAAATATTTACATACCAGAATATGGTATAATATATATCAGTATGCTTAAATGTTTTTGTTTCATCTGTATAACACACATTTTCCGCAAAGACTAGATACTAAGGACTAGATTCTAAGATACTATATCGTTCCTCTAGCACAGAGGTTCCCAAACTTATTTCAGTAACGCCCACTTTGAAAATCAGTTGTTTTGTAGCGCCCCCCCCCTCGTTTTTTTCTTGTCAATAACCTCAATAACATATTTGTTGTGCCTAGTTTAAAAAAAAACATTTTTTTCAAGATTTATACCGCCCCCCTCTAGGCTTCCAGCGCTCACAAGGGGGCGTTATCGCCCACTTTGGGAAAGGCTGCTCTAGCACGAACATTTTTTGACTTCGACTAGTTACTTCGAATCGCAAGTGCAGTCTCTCATTTCTTGTTAGGTATATAATATATTTTATAATAAAATATTGAACCAAACATGCACAATGAAAACTTTATTAGCATTGTATGTATTCGTGGCTAAGATTATACAACATTTTAGAATTTAATTTAGGCAAATATTAAATCTACCATTTCCCACAACCATGTACCTACATATTACATAATTTCTGCTTGATTTATACCCCGTGTTGGTGACTGACTGACATCTGACACCATCGACTTTTATATTCCTGCCGCACTAATGTCAGCTCTTGCCGTTGAGGTGTTTCGGTTCGGAAGATACGGTATTAAGTAGCCGGTAAACTTACTTTTGCTCGAAGCCTTTGCTGTCTCTAGGCAGCGTGAATTTGATACCTTTAGGAAATTAGTTTGCTTGTTCGCCTTCTAATATCATAAATCGAAAAAAAATACCTAAGTAACTTAGTGGTTTATGTAATGTTAAAATTACGTATTGCTTGCTAGATTTTCCTTACATTTTCTTAAATTTATGAGTGTAGAAAGGTGTACATTACCTTGGACACGTAGAGATCCACTACCACTTTTTTTATTCCATATGGTGATGGATGACATGAATATTAAATATTTACAAACCAGAATAAGGTATAATATATATCAGTATGCTTAAATGTTTTTGTTACATATGTTTCACACACATTTTCCGCAAAGATTAGATACTAAAGACTAGATTCTAAGATACTAAATCGTTCCTCTAGTACGAACATCTTTGTATTCCTGCCACCATAATGTCAATATTTGACACTGTCTGTCCAGACAATTGGTAGACTGGTACATTAGGCCTTAATGCCTAGCCAGAACACTTCGATAGCATTAGTAGTGTTTAGGTCATAATTATCTTTCTATATCACAAGGGGCATTCGCTTGTGAACTATCTCGTGGCTTATATCAGTTTATACAAACCAAAAAATTTCTCACCATTAAGGTGCTACCAAAACAACTTAAGGAGATAATTTACCAAAACCTCTTAAGTTTTTTTCCAATTTTCGAAGCGGAGATCTTTTAAAACCACCGAAACCAAACGCGTAACTCGGATTTAATCCCCGACGTGAATAGATATTTCTATCATGAACATCTTCATTTCTGTACTGTGTTTGTTCTGGTATCTATTTCGGTATTTCTATGTGTTAGCACAGAGTAATGAGCGCTAACTTATTAGCATTTAGTAACACCCGTAACACAAAATATACTCGTATTTTGGGGACACATTTATTTTGTGTAAGTTGTCACATATTTGTTAATTTTAAAATGAATAGAGATACAAGCCCCAAAATATGTCAAACTACATATTCTAGTCGTACCTTCATCGCATTTAAAGAGCAAAAACCGACATCGATTTCGATAAGTTAATCTACGTACACAAACTAAGTATTTTTCTCGATTTTCCTGGGACTCCATTATCAAATTCAGACTTGGTGTCAAAGGGACCATCTAAAATAACACTCCTTCAAATAATAAAAAGAATTATTTAAATCTGTTCAGAAATGACGGAGAAATCGATTAACATACATAAAAAATAAAAGAGTCTAACATATAACCTCCTCCTTTTTTCAAAGTCGTTTAAAAAGTCAATACGTTGAATTCTAATGCATAGTGCAAGGCTTTAAACTTTGATATTTCTATTTAAGGCCGTACGGAAAAGCCTTGGGTCATGAAGGTTGTCGGGGGGGGAATTTACACGGACACTCATATTCCTGCAATCAAACATAGCCATCTATATACAGTACTCAACATTCAACTTCCATTGAAAAGCAATGTACACCTAGTCACAAAGTCCTCTCAGATTGTATGAAAATCACTACGTGGGAATAGCACACTATTGGAAAGGCTGTATGCTTGCCTACGTCATTGATCCCATTTTGGGTTAGTAGGTCATGGGAGTAAGGCAGATATAGCGGAGTGGGGATGTAATTTTTAAAGTCCAGTGACGTCATTCTTCGAACCTTGGAATCCTCACACTCCTCCAATGATGAATGAAGTGGTTGATAGGTAGCATGTTGCACTCTTCATTGTCATTAATCAAAACAATAATAGTTTCGGCCTTGTTGTTGAAAATTAGATTTATCAAATTAGCAACCATTTTGTTTAATAGATTCTATACTTCTTACCGTCGGTGCTTGGTGGAATTCCATTCTTGAAATATAGCCCATGATACTTGTATAGCGAAACCGGTTGGCTTAACCATAAAAATAAAAATAATGAAATATATTGTGGAAAGTACAAGTGTTTCTAAATAAATTGCATCATTTTGTTTAAATTGCAGTTTGGAGTTTTGGCGGGATCGTAAGAAAAGATGGAGGCATTTTTTGATAATTATTGAATTTTCGTTGCACTTTAGTTGTTGCAACCCAAAATAGAAAATTTTTATGTCATTTTGTATAATTTTGTTGAGTTAGAGAGCAAAAGTGAAGTATTCATAAAGAATTAATCAATTTATGTATGTAAATACCTCCAAATTAATGCCACCAACACCAACATACATAAATGAGCATGGGTAAGAATGCCACCGCTTCACCAAACACCTTCAAATGATTATGAAGACTTATGATTTTAACCAGATTATGATTTAATGCAGTGAATTAAACTTTGCTAATGACAGTTGTTTATGCCCATGGCAAATTAATCAAAATTTTAAGTTTAAAATTTGTACAAAAATGTCTTTGATTATAAAATAATTGTTAGATTACCTGGATATTTCTAATAAGTTAACACTTTTTGGATAGCTTTTGAAATATTAAATTAAGTTTCTTTTATTAAAATTGGCTTTCCAATTTTTTTAACTGATTTAAAGAATAAGAGGTTATCAGATATACTCCAAGTTTATATTTTTTGTATGTTTGTTACGCGATTACTCGACCAATAACAATACATTTGAGTTTTGGCGCCATCGTGAATGAAGATGGTCGTAATTTTTTCACAGTTATTGAATTTCGTGTTTATATTGAGTGAAATTAGTTAATTTAGGTGGGAATTAGATTAATTTTGTTCAGTTATCAAGTGCACAAATGAAGTAATTATGAAGATATTAGTGTATCGTGTATTTCTTCGCTGCCGCCAAATCTCAACAGACGAGCTTGAGTAACAAAGCTACAGTTTTACTCAATACCCAGACATGACTTACTGACGACTTATGACTGATGACTAATTATAATTGATAAAAATTGAATAAAAATTTGCCAATGGCAAAATACTAACGTTAAGACCAATACCTAAGGAAAGAAAGAAAGAACAATACATTTTTTTAAATTAAAGACAGGAAATCATTATCTATTCTTTCGAAAATAGAACTATCAAATCACTGCGTAGTCGTGGTAGGTAATGAAATATTGGAGTCACTTTTTTTGCATATTAGGTACTTTATTTACAAAAATCATGTCATGTCTGAATCAGAGACCACCCACCATCTGCGCTAATACAGTTTTTTTTAATTCGTGGCAAAGCAAGGTCCAACGTAGGTCTTTACATTTTTTTATCCAAAAAGTATCTTCACGCCTATATCCCCGAAGAGGTAGGCAGAGGCACAACCAGGGCACCCACGACTAGCCGAAGACACTAACTCCCACAATGTGATAGGTGGCAAGTTTTTTATTTATTAGAATACTGGAAAAATCCAATTTTCTTCTTGTTGGCCGACCCGGGATTCGAACCCGGGACCTCATGCAGTCAAGTCCAACACCCGGACCGCTAGACCACAGAGGCGATCATTTTTTTATCCAAGTTAAGAATAATGTTACCAGTATGGGTCTGTCATTACAATATATTGGCAGGTAACAAAAAAATCACCTCTGGTGATTTTTTGTTATCTGGTCTGGCATCGGACTTGACTTCTTGAGATCCCGGGTTCGATCCAGGGTTTTCAATTTTCCAATAAATTTAACGTTGCCCGGGATTGGATATGTGCCCGGTTGGCGATAGGCTTTTCACCTATCACATTGTGGGACATAGTGTCTTCGGCTAGTCGTGGGTGCTCTGGCTGTAACCTCTGCCTACAACTTCGGGGATATGGGCGTAAAGATACTTACAAAACAAAAACTTCAACATTGCTCTTTAGTAAATAAACTATACATAAACTTATTAAAT
The DNA here is from genome assembly GCA_002245475.1 of Calephelis virginiensis. Taxonomy (NCBI): domain Eukaryota; kingdom Metazoa; phylum Arthropoda; class Insecta; order Lepidoptera; family Riodinidae; genus Calephelis; species Calephelis virginiensis. The sequence goes on from NJDC01004543.1 coordinate 107,107, forward strand.
AAACTATACATTTAAACAGATATTAGATAGATACGTGCTAGCGTTGTAGGTATACATATATACCGGTATTATTAATGCTGCATTATTAATAAACATAGAATCTTAATTAAGTACATTTTAATTATTATTAACAAGAATAGCATTTTATTACTTGTATGCACTCAAATTCTTCAAATAAAATGCTGTTCTTAGTAATCACAGAAAACCCTAATATATCTCATTTTTCCATCGTTGGCTCTTGATAAGACTTCCTAATATTCACATTTTTTTATTTAAGAAACACTTGTACTGTTTTAACTATCACTTATAATTTATAAGTTTAGTAGCGGCACGGGTATAAAATATGTATATAAACCTTCCTCTTAAATCACTTATCTATTAAAAAACCGCATCATTTTCATACAAAAAAAGCCGGTATCAGAGACTGAACACTATCCTTGGATAAATTCGATCGATTTGACTTACTTATAGCCTATCTACAGTTACCAATGGACATACTATAGATTTGATGGTAAGATATATTTGTTAACTATTGAAAAACTAGCGGCCCGCCCTGATTTCGTAAGAGTATTGGTTATACTTTCCTCTTCAAGCACTTTATCTATTAAAACAATCTCATTAAAATCCATTACGTAGTTTTAAAGATTTCAGCATACAAAGGGACATAGGGACACAGGAAGCGACTTTGTTTTATACTATGTAGTGATAAATAGCCTACCGGTTTCACTTATAACAGCATCATCAGGGCTGAAACTTAAACAACGTGTTGTTATAAGTGAAACCGGTAGGCTATTTATAAAATAATAAAGTATAAGTGAAACGCAAAACAGTACAAGTGTTTCTTAATTAAAAAATACGAATGAAAATAACCTTCCCGGGCAACGTTACTTATATTCACTTGAGCTGGCAAGTGTACCGTTCTTTAGGTCCCGAGTTCGATTCCCAGATCGGGTAACAAAAAAAGTAGAAAATTTGTACATATTTTCATCTTTCATTCGTAAATAATGTTGCTCAGTATTGGATATGTGCCCGGTTGGCGATAAACTTGCCACCTATCACACTGTGGAACTTTGTATCTTCGCCTAGTCATGGGTGTCTTTGCCTGCCTTCTAGGAGATATGTGAGCGCGGAGGTGGGTGGTGGTAACGTCAGTTAGGCTTGTCACATTCTGTGTCATTTGGAGAATTATTTGCCACAACAGTTACACTGCTTACGCGGAATTAGCAAAATAAAGGCTTATTTTACATCTCTTTGTTAAACCAGCCGTTAAAAAAAGACTGGCATTTCCAAACTATTAGTCCCATTGCTGTTTTAATTGTTGTATAGTTTTCGAGTTCTTATCTGTCATTTAGTCATTAAATAAATAAATAAATATCTCTGGACAAGTTACACCAATTGAATCCAACCCCAAAGTAAGCAAATTATATGCTTGTGTTATGGGTGTTAGTCAACGATTCTAATACATAGAAATACTGAAATAGATACAAGAATAAATTTAATAAGCACCTAGAACCTGGAAATGCAGACATCTACATGTTCATCACACAAATGCCTGCCCCGTCGGGAATCAAACCCGAGCCTCGCGGTTGTTCGGCGTAGTTAGGCGTTTACGCTAGCCACTCGACCAACGAGGCGGTCACTATTAAAATATATTTATTTATACTGAAATAATTAACAAGTTATGTTTTGGTATACACGTAGAAAAATGTATATATATTGTGTTTGTTTCAGGTTTCAGTTTGACTTTGGTGAAGTGCTTGCGTGAAATGTAATAAGGTAAAATTTTAAAATGTTAACGTGTTTTCTACACAACGTGACATTGGCTGACTATATTGTGCCTGACACAATGAAGGGTCATTCAACAAAAATTGATTTGAGTTCTTATCTGATTAACAAGTCATATTATGTTTGAATACACTCGAATCCCATAGGCATAAAATTCCCAAATATCAGTGACAAGCACGGAAGTCAAGGTAATAGGAACAGGTTGTGATTTCTATCTAATTTACCACAATGTTGTTAAATACCATAAACGATGTTATTTGCAAATCATAATATTTTAGTTATAAAAAATTGAAACTTGTGCGTCACAAGGAAGCCATAGCATGTTTCAATTTTGTGATGGATTAAAAGGGCCAGTTCTCCACGGCCTACGTGAATACTAACGGCGTTTTATTTTTAACCAACAGAAAGACGGAAAAAGTTATTCGACGTTTATTTTTTTTATTTACTTCACAGCAAAATACAGCGTTCAAACACGTAGCTCCCCTGGTGGTAAGAGATAACCACAGCCTATGGACACCATACATGCTGTCGGTGCGTTATTGTCCTATTACCCTATCTTTACCCTACCTTTAGAACACATTATAGCATCAGGAATAGATTTCGTTATATCTTTATCCGGGCAAGTTGCTGCACAGCACTGTACCATCAGTGGTCTTGTTAGTGTTGACTGTACCAGAGCTCGACTCTTACGACCTATGCCAGGTATAGAGACAGATGGTCTATCCTACTTAGCTGACCCAGACCAACCCGAGGAAAAATGCTAGCTCACGTGCTGGCAGGAGCGTCGCCAGCCGATGGCCTAGAGGGAAGCTGATACGGAGATTGAGAAAAATATGAAACGTAGGTTAAGTCGGGAGCCTTATGCCCTCGATTTTTTGACAAGCATTAATTCATTTCCTGTTTAAATAGTAGCAAATTCGTAAAAAAAAAAACTAGATTAATCGACCAAACAAGTCAAGTTAAATACATAAAACTATTTGCTTTATATTTATTAACTTCTGAAGAAACTCTAGGGGAGGGCAGCTGCCCCTCTTGTCCCCCCTCCCCTTGGCGACGCCTTTGCGTGCTGATGATCCTATTAATATTATAAATGCGAAAGTTTGTAAGTATGGATGAATGGATGTTTGTTACTCTTTCACGCTCGAATGGCTGAACGGATTTGTCTGAAATTTGGAAGACAGATTTTAAATCCCGATCGCAAACCGGGTTTCTGTGAAAACGCGGGCGAAGTCGCAGGTAGCAGCTAGTAAAAAATACAATGTTTTATACCGTACTTACACAGTATCGTACCTTTATCCATAACCATACTAGTATCATAAATAGTAGTCTTTGTAAAATGAGCGTTTATGTCTTTATTCTAAAGGCATTAAAAAACAGGAATTATAAATTTGCTTATTTTTCTTCATATTGTCGCAGATTCCCGTATAGAGTAAACCATGGAAGCTTTTAAGAAGAGTCAATGTCAAAAATTCACTGGTGATAAATTACTGAGCTGCTACTCACACCATCTACTACTTACGAGGGTCAAACTGAAAGTTCTTAGAAAATCAAAAACTAAGCATTCTAGCAAGT